>JXCR01025879.1:267421-298591 GCA_002079205.1 Phalaenopsis hybrid cultivar
TTTTCTTTAGGCATTCGTATAGCTCTGCCGTACGATTTAAGCCCTAAACTCGTTCTAGGTTCCGAGGTTGTCGTCCGATACGACGTAAACCCTCATATCTTCTAGGCAATTTGAGTGACCCTGTCACGCAAATATAAGCCCTGATTAAATAAAATTGGCAGGATGAAACGCTTTAATAATTTCTTTGCAAAATTGGAGCCAAACCATATGATAGACTGGGAACCTACTGAGGTTCGCTTCAGGATCTGTGGCGTCCCCTAGTTTCTCTTAATTTGGATTCTTTAAAAATGTTTCAGATTTGAGTTTTTCCCCTTCACACCTCTTTGTCCGATTTCGTTGTAAAGTCCTATTCTTTTGACCTCTTTGAAGACATTATTCCCNTTCCCCCTTTTAAGCGCCGACACGCCCTCACCGGTGATAACCCCGCCAAATCCTTCGATGTTACAGTGGTTCACAACCGCAGCTCCCCTTTTTCACCTCGCAGATAATCCGACATTCCCGCAGATGTACCATAATTCTGTTGCAGGACATAGAGATTGCAGTCTCATCAAAAAAAGTAGAGAAAAAGACAGACAAACCAGCATTATTCTTCTATGATGCTGAAATTTCAACACGTGCGGAAAAATACAAATTTATATTAGTTGGAAAGTTCCAATTAGGTTGCCCTAAGATGGAGACTATCAGAAAGGTTTTTGAAGATTTAAAAAAACTTGGGGTTTGGCAGGTGGGTCTTTTCAACGGAAGACATGTTATGATATAGCTGAGCATAGAAGAAGTTCAAAGAAATTCATCACAATCGAGGGCAAACATATGAAATTGCTCAAATGGACTCTTGATTTTGATCTCAGTCAAGAACCTCAATTGCGCCTATCTGGTTCTAATTACATGAACACAAAACTACATTTCTTTGATTTACCTACCTTATATGCAATTGGGAATATCCTTGAAAAATCTTTGCAGGTTGGCATACCTACAGTTCATTTCTCAAGGTCCTCTATTGCAAGGATTTTGATTAAAAAGGATATTACACTACTAGATGTAGAAGAAGTCTGACTTGACTTTGCTCATAATGGTTGTTGACAAAAAATCATTATGGAACAAAAATCTTACTACTACAAGCACTGCAAGATGTTTGGACACCCGCAAGAGAAATGTTTCAGATTGCATCCACACTTGAGAACCAATAGTCAAAAGCAGGAACTTGTTGTTAGTGCACCTGAACGTGCTCCCAACAAACCCGATAACAACCAGTCTGAGGAGGGAATCACCACAGGACAGAAGTTGGTGTCTGCCCTTGGGAACCCTTCTCCTGACCATACTATAAGGGATAATGTTCGAACCGAAAATCAGGATAACCCTGCAGCTCCTATTCAGAAAGCATCAAGTGCAGATGTGACAATTCACACTTCACATACACTGGAACCTATTGTTGTGGCATTGATTGTCTTTCCTTATACTGCGATTCTAATATTTAATCAGACCGAGGATCACATGAGTCAGTCTTCAGATGAAAAATGGCAGGTTTATACTTCTCGGCGGAAAAAGAAGGCTGGGGGCACACTCCAACATGAAAACTTAATGGATGATACTTTTGTTACTCTTGACAATGACACGACATTTCAAAATTTGTTATCTGGCTCCGCTCCTAAGACTAGAGGAAGGGCAGTACTAAGCTGGCTTGTCCCTAGCTAATTCTTTTCGGCATGTTTTAATTTTTTTTCTTTTTTGAGATCTATATCTTTTTGCTGGGCATTACTGTACTTGGTATCGTATGAGTAGGGTGTCTCTATTGGGCCCTCTCATATAACCTTTATGTATCTTTTTTATTTCAATAAAATCAGTCCTTAGGCTTTCCTATATATATATATATATATNATATATATATATATATATATATATATATAAACAGGCTAAAATTCAAAACAACAATTTATGCAACATTCACAATAATTGGTCAAGGGTGATAAATTTAAGCTTAAAATTATAAAAAACTAATGTTATATCTGGCATACATATATGAACATTCTCGAAGATCTCACACTAGAAAGAACGTGACACATTCTTTGATTGGGTGAATTTGTTGCCAATTAAAATCACAATAAAAATTGTTATAAATGGGTCCCTAATCGATGATTTGCTATAAAATGATATTATTAAATTACGATTATGATCACAACCCAAATGCCCTATGTAGTGAAATCTTAAAAGGGCACAAAGCCTTTTATTAATTAAAGCTTAAAAAAATGTCTTCCTAGGCAAATATCAATCTAATGTCTATTCTGACCTTCTTAAAGAACATAACCTATAATTGCTATCAAGAATTATTCGATCCAGTTGAATTGATAATTCATGATAACGAAAATATGAGATCTAGATTAGGATCATCATCATTCCCCCCATCATCAGCTCTAAGATGTTGATAGTTAATTATCTCAATCCAAAACTAAAATTACTACTACTAAATACTAAGTGTATAACATGTTGAAGGTTCTCTCTCATCACTAAGAGAGATAATTAACAATAGGGTGTAATTCCTTTAGGAAGAATGAAACCAATTTATCATATTCTTGTAAAACGATGACAAGATCTATAGATAACGTCTTATCTAAAATCTATTCTATCTTTTGAAAATTTAACCTCGAACAAAACTACCTCAAAAGAATTGGCCATGAATTTGTTGATGCCACACTTAAGTTCAAACAAAGTCAATTCTCCTCATATATCCAACCAGAAAAACTTCACTTTAGGCAGCCTTGAAAGGTTAGACAGCTTCCCTTTACCCATAATCCTAAGCCTGCTCCACTATAACCATTTGCATGCTACAAGGATATTTTTTAGATGCATGAATCAGAGCTCAAGAAATTCTAGCTACTGTTGTGAAGGTAAAAAAATGGAGAGTTTTTTTTTTTTTTTTTGTTTCCTAGGTGAAATAGTGAAGAACATGAAGAGAAAGAGTATACAAGTGCATTCCAGTAACAAGCATGTCAACAAAAATCAAACAAGATGCCAAGAACAATGTGCAGCATCCGAGAAAGACAGGCATCAGCAATACTTTCACCTCCAAATGAATTTTTATACCACCAAAGGTAGGTAAGAATTTAAGTTTTGTACTCTAGTGGTATTTCTAGCCATCCAACTGTTAGTGTATTATGCAAAAATGTATGCCAAAAAGCATAAAATTAAATTACCAGCCAGGCTTCCATTAACATAATTTCCAAGCTTCAACATCAATTTATGTGAAATTATCTCATGATAGAAAACACTTTGTGTAACTATAATTTATCAATCATGCAAGATGTTGATGAGACAATAATATCCGTAATTCAAACAAAGTGATCATATCAGGCAGGAAAGTGCATTAATACAGAAATGAAATGGACTAGACAGAATAATTAGAAGATATCACCAAACTTCTTATTGGTTTACATAATTTTTATCTTTATTTGTATATAACAGATATACCTCCAATGAGAAGGCTCAAAGGTCCTGAAGAAAACATGCGTTCTAGTACTGTTGATCGAAGATTCAACCCATGATGCCCATGTCTCCAAAGCCATCCTGAAGGCAGAAGTTATAGGCATTCCAAGCTTTAGTGAGCTTCCAACCTGGAAATAGCAGCCCCTATTGTGAAACACGTAATAGATAGAATATTAATCAGCGATGAAGAAAATGCCAAAAAGATATAGCTCGGTTAAAACAACAATCACAAGCGGAAATCATTATCATTTTCCTAATGCACAAACATAGGATACAGAATCTCAAACATAAGAAATTGCAAATCATACTGCAAGATATAACAAAAAATATATGGATTAAAGCATGCTCAATGTACATACTTATGTGCATGCAGCATAAAAATACACTAACACAATGACTGCATGCACATAGATATTGATTCTTGCTACATGCAATAAATGAATAAATTGGTTGAATTGTATTGCCATTTGAATGTACATCAAAATATAAAGACTCCTAAAGAACTCTCTGCCAGCTAACTAACTAAATTTGCTCATGATCAAACATGATATTAAATAAAGGATATTCTATGAAATGTTACAACACCTCCCTTAGAGCTAGCATGAAGATATCACTCGTGGCAACCTTACCAACCGAATTCTCATAGCGTGCCATAGGAAGTCCTTTCATGAGCATGCCAGCTAATTGCTGTGGTAGGTATATATGACATGAATATTATGCCACTATCAATCTTTTCCTTGATGAAATGCTTATCCACTTTTACAGCTTTGTTCGGTCATGTAAAATTAGATTATGTGATATACAAATTGCAGCTTTAATTCAATTCTTTTAGAAATCTTTTGATCCACGACACTTCACAAATCCACGTGCAAGAAACAAATTAACTCCAACAAAGGTGCAATATCCTTAGAAAGATCTTCTATCAATGATATCACCTGCCCAATCTATATTTGTGTAGCGGTGTAGGTCTCCACCTAAAGGCCTCTATTTGCCCTTCAAAAAGAACAAAAAAAAAAAAAAAAAAAAAAAAAAAAAAAAANTCACAACACTTCACAAATCCACATGCAATAAACAAATTAACTCCAACAAAGGTGCAATATCCTTAGAAAGATCTTCTATCATTGAGATCACCTGCCCAATCTATATTTGTGTAGCGGTGTAGGTCTCCACCTAAAGAAGGCCTCTATTTGCCCTTCAAAAAGAAAAAAAAAATGACCTCTATTTTTAAACAAAAGCCCTTTACCTAGAATCCCTTTGAGGTGTCTCAACATTCTAAATACAGGTTCAAAGTATATTGATTAAAATTCAATCCTTGGATCTGGAAAACTCCATTCTGAGAAAATAATTTAGCATTTCTAGGTCAAAATCAAACTTTGAAATCAAGCTTCTCAATCAAGTTAATAATCTCAAGATAGCCATCTACATTTATAATAATGTCATCAATGTATACTATTTGAATGGTGATTTTACCTATAATGGAATGCTTGAAAGATAATGTGTCCAGCATTGCTTTGTGAGAACTCATGTCTGCTAACAACATTTCCCGAATGCTCAAACCAAGCTCTAGGAACCTAATTTAGTCCAAATATTGCTTCCTCAACTTGTAAACTTTTGCTCTTCCAAGAATTTCTTAAAATCAGGATGTTAAGTCCAAATATACTTCTTGTTTAATCTCCATTTAGAAATATATTCTTAAAATCATAATGATTAAGTGCCAGTGTAAGAGAAACGAGTATTCTAAAATTAGAGAGCCTGCTGAGAAATGCTCAATGAGTGCTTGACAAATTTTTGAATAACCAAACACTTAGCAAAGAGGTGTTTAGTGCATGCTCAAATTCCTTTCCTACATGCAAATAGGAAGATCAAGATTTGACAAAGGCATGTTTAGAGATGAAGGAATAGGTGTGAAAGGTATGTTACTACGAGTTGTAAGAATATCACTCGACAAATTAAATTGAAATTTTGCTAGGAAAATAACTAGAGCAGTAGTTCGTCTAAACTTTTCCTCGTTTGCAACTAATGCTCGAGCAAATTATTTTGATTTGTTGGAAATAATTCTCCGCTTTACTAAGATAAAGTAACATCTAGCAAAGGTATAGTGATAATACCATTCTAATCTCAATGCGTTCACTAGTTGTTTCCAAAAATTCTTATCTAAATTAATAAAGGGAATATACACTTATGGAGGCCAAGAGTTCAAAAACATTCCCTAAAAATTATCTTCCCCAACTATGTTTTCCCCATGAGATGAATTTTTCTAAAAGAGAGGTTGATTCTCAACAAAATTAACACACATATTCTCAAACATTTTTACGTGATAAGGTTAAATTATTTGCATCCATTTAATTAGATGCATAGCCAAGAAAAACATATTTTTCAGCCTTTGGACAAAGCTTTGACCAGAAAACATTGGGCATTTGTACGTTACAAATGCCAATCCAAAACTCTTAGAAAGAGATCTACAATCATGTACCAGGTAAGGAAAAAAAGAATTTTTAAACTTCTAAAGATATTTCAATTTTAAAAATTTGAGATATCATTTGTTTATTAAGTATAAGTAATCAAAAGTGTGTTACCGCTGAGATATTTGGAGCATTTATTGAATGCATAATGGCTTAAGAAACTTAAAAATATTGTCTATTTTTCTCTTTTGGAAATGCCATTTTTGTTGTAGCATGTCATGACATGTTGATTGGTGAATTACACCTTTTTCTAGAAGGAATGTTCTCAAATATTGATTAAATTACTCAATCCCATTACAATTTCTTAGCATGCTAGTTATTGTTTGAAATTGATATACAATCATGAGAAAAAGTTCTTTAAACCGTTGCTCAACTGCATTTTTTTTCCAAAAAGTAACAGTCGCAAACTTTTTTTTTTTTTTTGCCAAAAAGTGTTCTAACCTTTGATAGGCCCCAAACATCACTAAGAAATAAGTAAAATGATTTTAAAGTAGAATATGACTTAAATGGAAAAGAAACAAGATGATCATTAGCGGAATAAAAAGATTCATAATGAAATTTGAACAATTGATTTCTTCAAACAATTCAGGAAGAAACATTTGACATATGGAAGGTTAAGATGCCATAATCTCCTATGCCATAATTCATACTAGAGTTAACCCAAATCATTATAAAGAAAAACAAATATTATTACTTAAGGAAACTAAGCGGTTACAATCAACTCAATTAAAAAGAAAAATATAACAACACGACACCCGGAAATAAAAAATAGCAACAAATACAACATAAATAATCAAACTAGGGTGAGATCTTGAGGTAATGGTGGTGATCAGCAAGGTTTTGGACCTCCAAAGAGGTAGCAAAGAGTGGGTGAACGCTGGAAGGCGCGGCGACAACAAATGGTGTGTACGGCAGTGATGAAGGGGAGGAGTTGTGGCAAGGGCAGCAAACTGGAAGGAGGCGAATAGATGGTTGGGTGGTTAGAACATTAAAAAAAGTAGGAAAAGGTTGCTTCCGGGTGGCTGCAACAAAGAGCAATGTTGGAAGAAGCGACGAGGGATGCGGACAACCGCAGGACAGCACGAGAAAAGTTGTATCGGGTGGTGGCAGTGAGAACAGGTGGCTGGATTGGGGAAACTGCACGAAAAACAACAAGATGTGGCTATTTAGGCGCCAACTGCAGTAATGGAGGGCGGTCGGGAGCAAAATGGGGAGGAAGTGGAAATGGATAGGAAAGATAAACAACACAAAAACCCTCAATTATAGCTGGAGTGTCACGCAAGCCCTCGAATATAGCCCTCAAAGAGAAACAAATGCAAGCGGCTGACCTGACAAAAATTTGAGCTAAAACTGAATCCTAAACTCTAATGCAACACATATATAGGAAATGACAAAAAAAGAATGAATAATAATAGGATAAAAAGCATAAGAATGAAAAAAAATGATTGTTTTGGCCATCTCCCGTGATTGTGAAATCCTGCGGTGTTGTAGAAGCTACAATACCGAGGAATTTTTCTTTTTTTGTGAGAAGCTCTCCATCAATCTCACAGGATTAGTGGAGCTTCGAAGTCATATGAAGAAGTTTATGTCTCCTCATAGTAGTCAGGTCAGCCTCGCTGAGGTATTAGGAATGATATAATCTCTTAACAAGTCAATCCTGTAGACATTGACATTCCACGACAAGTCTTGATAGAATTAATATTCATCCTTTTTTGGCAAATGTAAAGTTAGAGTTGTATATAAATGTAAATTTCTACAATATAACTCTCGAGCCCTTAAATCTGAAACCTGCTTCTTACACTTCTCGTACTCAGTAGAATGTAGTTGATAAACAATTTTGTGAGGAGAAATCAACTCTGGAATTAAATATGTAGAAAACCATGCCCACTCTCACTAACAACCACTCAGGAGAGATCTCTTTATCTTCACTAATAGGACTTGAAGCCCATTAAATAATTTTTTAGCCTATCAAACTCCCAAGACAATTTCCAAAATTGTGGTTCATCATTCTTGTCTGGACATCTGATGGTGGGTACACGGATACATAGAATCTAATATTCGAATAAATCCATATAGTCTTCTCGACGTGGCGCACAAAATATCCTCATTTCTGACATGTTGTCATCCCTCAATAGAGGTAACTCATAAAGGAGTTTATAAATCTAAAAAAGTTTGAATTTCTCTTATCTGGGGTGGTCGGGTTTTTGGTGTCGATTCCTAAAAATTAGGACCATCTTGGACCGTCAATGTAAATCTTGTTGAAATGTCCTTTATTCCCTCAATTGAAGCTACGTGCTTTTCTTCCTCATCTGTTGGAATATGATCCTTCCCCATTATGTCCTCACTTTCTTTAATGTCAATTGTGTCATTGCGTCATTGCTTCTTTCTTCATTAGCTCCCTGCTCAATGATATATATCATCCCCCTAGATGTGCAATCTGCTTCAATATGCCTAAATTTGTGGCACTTCAAACATTTTCTGGTTAAGATGGATTTGTGAATACAGAATAGTGTCCTCTTTTCTCCACTATGAACTAGGGACTCCTTAGATGTGTCAGCTTGGATGTTCCCCCAAGTGTAATATGGCTGTAAGATCCTGAGGTTGAACTATACTTGTAAGATGTGGCGGTCGCTCTATGATGTGGTCTCTCTACTTCTGAAGCTATGGTCTAAACATTTTGACAGAAGTAAGCTACTAGAATCTCGAGCTGCATCTCCCACTTCATCTTGGACTAGCAAGTAATTTTATCTTTTCCATCACGCTGGAGTATGGACTTCAGATTCTCCCTATAGAAACATCATAGCCAGTCTTTCTTCCTTGTTGCGATTCATCCTATGAAAGAGATTCAGGTCCTCATCTCTTTCTTCCCTTTAACTCTCCAGATCTCGGTCAAGGATAATCCCCCCTGGGTCCCATCATCAATTTTTTTAAGTCTCTGCTAAAGGCGACAAATCTTCCATTGTATCTCATCCCAGTTAGGGTCCGACATATAGCTCCTTAGTGACATGGTTAGGTTTGGGATTTATTGAAGCGGAAAGGGTATTTCATGGTTGGAAGAAAATTTTTTATTTATAGCGGATGCTAGGAAATCCTAGGATAGGACTAAGGTCAGGCTAGCTCTGATACCAAACGAAACCGTAGTTAACCCAAATCATAATAGAAAAGCAAATATTATTATTTAAAGTAACTGAGCGGTTAAAATCAACACACATGAAAGAAAAAATATAACAGCACGACACTCGAAAATCAGAAATAGCAACAGCATGAAAAATAATTAAACTAGGGTGAGATCTCGAGGTGATGATGGTGATCGGCAGGGGTTTGGCCCTCTGACGAGGTAGGAAGGAGTGGGTGAGGTTGGAAGGTTTGGCGATAGCAAAAAGTGTGAATGGCGGCGGCGAAGGGGAGGAGTTGCAACAAGGGCAACAAGCTGAAGTAGGAGCATGGATGGTTGGGTGGCTGAGACGGCAGAAAACAACATGAAAAGGATGTTTTCGAGAGGCGACAACGAGGACATATGTCAGGGAAGCATAGGAGGATGCGGGAAACTGCAAGACAAAAAGAGGACAGCTATCCCGGGTGGTGGCAGCGAGGACAAATGGTTCGATTGGGGACATTACAGGGAAAACAACAAGGGGCGACCGCAGCAGTGGAAGTCAGTCGGGGACATGGGGAGAATGTAGAAAAGATATAATAAGAAACACTTGGAGAGATACAAGTGTAGCACTACCCAAACCCATTTTGGAGGCTCTCACCACGATATCGCTCAACCCATTTTGTGAGCAGTGGGATGCTAGCCAATCTTCTGGATTGGTTCCTTCTTACCTCTTCTGGCATGCTCCCCCTCCCAAATGGCTTAAGGCAAATGTTGATGGTGCTTTCCCACCCTCTGGAATCGTCGACACCGATTGCATCATTAGGGATGAGACATGTAGCAGTTTATTTGCCGCGAGACAGTATTTTTCACATTGGAACATTGTCGAAGTTGAGCTCTATTAAGTCTCTTCAAATTATTTGCCAACCATGAATGCTTGAGTGCAAAGGAATCATTATTGAGGGAAATAATACAAATATCATGCAATTTCTACAAAATTCCATAAAGCAAGACATATGGCATTAGCAACCATCTATTGCATCAGATATTGCCTTCTTGCTAAACTTTAAACAAGCTTTGTTTTTCATATACCTCGGAAATATAATAGGGCCGGCCATTTTTGTGTTAAACGTGTCCTTAGGGGATATTTTGATGCATATAGATGATGACAAAGAACTCTCTACTATACTTGTAGATGATAGATCTCACTTTTCTACATCATAAATGCATACATGTATAGTTTTGTATTTCTTTTTATAGTAATGCAAAAACACACTTTCAAGGATACAACCCTTGAAGGGAGAAATGGATGTCGGTATCTGCACTGACAAAAATTTGAGCCAAAACTGAAGTCTAAACCCTAATACAACACATATATAGGAAAAAACTTAAACGGAATGAAGAATAACAAGAAAGAAAGCATAAGAAAGGAAAACGGGATATGTTCGGCCAATCTCCCACGATTGTGAAATCCCACGGTACTATAACAGCTACAAAATCGTGAAATTTTTTTAATGCAGGAAGCTCCCATGTCAGTAACATTACTTAATCATTAGCAAAGATTGAACTAGCACTATCAAATCCATAAGCTATTTTATTCTAGGAAACTATTTCATCATTGTACAACCAATTAATTTCTCAAGCATTTCTAATCCTTTGACAATTTGCTAATGGGAAGAAATATAAATCAAATTTTAGGGTGATTTTTTTTTCTTGAAATTATAATATGTCGTTTGCCTACAATCTATGAAAAACTACCAAAAGCTATTGTAAGCATTTCAACACTAAAACATGTATAATAAAAAGTAAACAAATGAGAACATTTGGACATCTGACAAGAAGCCCCTGAACTATAGTCAGAGGACTGGTATTTTCAAGGACAAAAATGCCAAAGAATTGCTTCCTCTTTGTGTCATAGAAAACATAGGAGCATTTGATGATGAATATTATTTTAGTAGTTTAACATGAAAAGTGCCAAAATAGTCCCTTGTCTCTTTCTATAGGGTTATTTTAGTCCCAAATTGTGTAAAATTGCCTATTTAATCCCCAATATTCTTTAATATGGGCTGAAATAATCCCCACTAAAAACTATTTCAGCCCTAATTTAAAAACCCTGGAGATTAATTTAGGACTTTTATAGACTCTAGGATTAAAATGACTTCATATAAATAATCAGAGAACTACACTGAATGGATATGACCGAGCCTCATTCATTGTAAATGAACTCTAATCTCCAGATTTGTTTGGCGGCCATTGAGTAGTCACTTGCTAGACAGACATCTACAACGTCATCCGCTTCATGCTCCATTGAGTCGACATCGAGCCCGCCAAATAATTTGAAGACTTATGCTAGGCGCAAGTCTAAAAGGAAAATTTAATCATTTGTTAGTTATTATTGTACGATATAAATATGGCTTAATAAGTTTAGGGTTATGTTATATGTGAATGTTGTCATGAGTATCAAGGTTAGGGTTTGGGAGAGACTCGTCTGCCTCTTGAATTGTAGATTTATCTTTTATGTATTTGGGATTGTATTACTTTGTTTTGGCTACGATGGAATAGAATCTATGATATCTGCCCTAATTTCTGCAAAAACTTATCTCATTTCAATCAAATTGGTATCAAAGTGAGGGACTCATATCGTTATAAAATCACTGTGGCATCCTACCTGTCTCAGCGACAGTTTCATCTACGTTGCTCTGCGTCACCTTCGTTATTGAACCTCGCAATACATTTGCAATTCAAGCTAGCTAGGAAGCCAACAATAGGATCACAACATCGTCTTTGCAAAACGATCCTGGTTTGAGCTAGCTGGGAAGCCAACAACAAGATCAATGTGTCACATTTGTGACCAAAACTCACAATACAATCGAGATTCCAGCTAGCTGGAAAGCCAACAATGAGATTGCGACATACACATGAGTTTCATCGTTATGATCAAAAATCATCATGGGGGTAATAGCGACCAAATAGACGCTTTGGAAGAAAAATTAGAGGGAGAGGAGCCAAATCAGATCTGAAATGGAGGATTGTTTCTCGTCCATAAAAGAGCGATTCATTGCTTTAGAAGAACTGAAGAAGATTGTAGAGTTTCACGCAAACCAATCGCCGCCTGCCAGATCAATCAGAAAAATTCACGCGACATCAGGGCCGCGTTGTTGCACTAGGCAAATCTGGAGTTGTTGAATCGAGCAAAGGAATAAGGAATGGTCTCGAGCGAGAACACTTAAATGGAATAGCAAGACATACGGATGGCTGAAACGAGTAGCAACATGCATAACAAGATAGCATGTAATGCACGACTGGAGAAAATCAATTGGAAGGATTTTGACCTGGAACAAGAAACTGTGGTGCGTGGGACCTTGGTCGAGAGCTGCATCAATTGCTTTGGCTGCGATAGGCTTCCGAGTGTAAGGCATTTCAAGATCCTATGGGAATGAGTGAGCTGTTATGGGGCAAGCCAGACATATGGAAGAAAGAAAATCAATACCAGTGGAGGAAGGTAACCCAACCCCAACTTCATGGGTGGAACAATCTTCAATAGAAAAAATTAGGGAGGCTCGTGCCTAAGGAAAAAAAAGATGTCCATCTTTGAAGGAGAGGATGCATATGGTTGGGTTTATCAAGGAAGAAAAATTAATGGCAGCGGCCTTGTGTTTAGAAGGAAGGCTTTAGATTATATCAATGAAGGAAACAATGTCAACCAATTAGAACATGAGAAGAATTCAATGATCGATTGTCGGAGTATTTCAAAACCATGGAGGAAGGGGATTTACACAAGAAATTTTTTTTTGCATTGGTCCAAGTAGTGTACATCATAGATTGGAGGGAAAATTTTGATATTTTAATCTAGGTGTTTAAGAGGGATATCAGAAAGTGTTAGAAGGAAACTTCAAAAGACCAAAAGGATTGGTGAAAACAATGAAATTAGCGCATTTCATTGAAGAAAAAAAATACAATGAAACAAACTAATAGGAGCAACACAAGTGAAGAAAAAAATACAGTGGGATTCTAGAGGGAGGTCAACGGAACAGGAATAATGGGTCATGACCGAGGGTGAGGATAACATTCAAATGTCTTGTAGAGATCAAGATTCAGGAGAAGCGGACCAACAAATTACGCTTGCTGTGTGATGAGAGGTTTGTCCCAAGACACCATTGTAATGATTGGGCTTATAGGTTCTCACTGTGTATGACAAGGAGAGGCAGGATATGAAGAAACAGAGGAGGTTGTGATGGAGGAGAAAGAAAACCTCACTTTGATATGACAAAAATCTCATTGAACTATGAGGCGGGGCTAACAAAAAATCACACTATGAAACTTCAAAAACAGATCGGAGAGCAGAAAGTAGTGGTGTTAGTAAATAGTAGGGTCACCACAACTTTATCTCTACTCAAATAGTGAAACAATTGGGACGTGAGATGGTTCACACAGGAATTTTTGAAGCCATGAGGGGGACAAAACAGATAAATAAGAGAAGTGGAGTTTGTAAAGAGGAAATTTTAACACTCTAAGGTATTCAAGTGATAAAGATTATCTATGGGGGGGCGCGCTAAAATGAATTGAAAACTCCTGAAAATGGAATTCTAAGAGAGTGACAAGAAGATGGTGCTTCACGGTAATCATAGTTTGTACAAAACCTTGATGACTCTCAAGACCATGGTTAAAATAATAAAGGATGTAGGGTTGGGATTCTTGATTGATTTGCATAACATGAAAGAAACAAGATATAGAGTTGGCAGAGATTCTGACATTGATCTAACTCCTACAACGATTAGCAAAAGTTTTTCAGTTCTCATGTGGATTGTCGCCCTAGAGAGAACAAGAGCATGCAATAACCCTAAAATCGAGGGTTTCTCCCATTAATATGTGCCCATACTGCTGCCACAAGCAATGGACAAAATGATTACCATGGGCAAAATATTAGTACAATTATGTTAAAATCTTGTATGACAGCGATCCACCTTATTTGGAATATTATGAACACAGTACTACGTTGGTGTCTCTGGTGGATCAGTACTTACATTAGATGGACAAGATGTTAGCAAAATTGAAGGAACAATTATTGAAAGCGCAACAACTTCTAAAAAATAGATTGGTGGACATCGATAGCATGTGCAATTTGTGATAGGAGAAAAAATGTATCTAAAAATTAGGCCCTATCGGCAGAAGAAATTGGCCAGAGGCTAGAATGAAAAGTTCTCCCCAAGCTATTTTGATCCTTATGAGACCACTGAGTGCATTTAGGCGATGGCTTATCATTTAAACTTGTCACCTTTGAATCCAAGAATTGTTCCAATTGGTAACTAACAGTCAATTTAAACTTAGCAAGACACAAATTAAATTCCAAGTTCTCTTAGCCCTAATATAAAATTTTGATTAGACCACTAACGTAAATGAGCTAGGGTTCTATTAAGGTTCATTTGACTCCAAGAGGGAATTGGGTCTAGCCATTCACTAAGGTCAAGGAGACCACCTAGAGGTTACTAAAAAATGGTCTAAAGTAGATAAATGAAGGCTAAAATTTTGACTCATGTCTCCATCACTANCTGGGTCCCATCATCAATTTTTGTAAGTCTCTGTTAAAGGCGACAAATCTTCCATTGTATCTCATCCCAGTTAGGGTCCGACATATAGCTCCTTAGTGACATGGTTNTTGGTCCCATCATCAATTTTTGTAAGTCTCTGTTAAAGGCGACAGATCTTCCATTGTATCTCATCCCAGTTAGGGTCAGACATATAGCTCCTTAGTGACATGGTTAGGTTTGGGATTTATTGAAGTGGAAAGGGTATTTCATGGTAGGAAGAAATTTTTTATTTATCGCGGATGCTAGGAAACCCTAGGATATGACTAAGGTCATACTAGCTCGGATACCAAATGAAATCGGAGTTAACCCAAATCAAAATAGAAAAGCAAATATTATTATTTGAAGCAACTGAGCGGTTAAAATCAACACACATGAAAGGAAAAATATAACAACACGACACTCGAAAATCAGAAATAGAAACAACATGAAAAATAATTAAACTAGGGTGGGATCTCAAGGTGATGATGGTGATCGACAGGGGCTTGGCCCTCTGACGAGGTAGCAAGGAGTGGGTGAGGCTGGAAGGTTTGGCGATAGCAAAAAGTGTGAATGGCGGCGGCGAAGGGGAGGAGTTGCAACAAGGGCAACAAGCTGCAGTAGGAGCATGGATCATTGGGTGGCTGAGACAGCAGAAAACAACAGGAAAAGGATGTTTTCGGGAGGCGACAAGGAGGAAAAATGTCAGGGAAGCGTAGGAGGATGCGGGAAACTGCAGGACAGAAAGAGGACAGCTATCCCGGGTGGTGGCAGCGAGGACAAATGGTTGGATTGGGGACATTACAGGAAAAACAGCAAGGGGCGACCGCAACAGTGGAAGTAAGTCGGGGACATGGGGAGAATGCAGAAAAGATATAAAGATAAACACTTGGAGAGATACAAGTGTAGCACTACCCAAACCCATTTTGGAGGCTCTCACCACGACATCGCTCAACCCATTTTGTGAGCAGTGGGATGCTAGCCAATCTTCTGGATTGGTTCCTTCTTACCTCTTCTGGCATGCTCCCCCTCCCAAATGGCTCAAGGCAAATGTTGATGGTACTCTTCCACGCTCTGGAATTGTCGACACCGATTGCATCATTAGGGATGAGACATGTAGCATTTTATTTGTCGTGAGAGAGTATTTTTCACATTGGAACGGTGCCGAAGTTGAGCTCCATTAAATCTCTTCAAATTATTTGCCAACCATGGNAGATTGCATCATTAGGGATGAGACATGTAGCATTTTATTTGTCGTGAGACAGTATTTTTCACATTGGAACGGTGCCGAAGTTGAGCTCCATTAAATCTCTTCAAATTATTTGCCAACCATGGATGCTTGAGTGCAAAAGAATCATTATTGAGGGAGATAATACAAATATCATGCAATTTCTACAAAATTCCATAAAGCAAGACATATGGCATTAGCAACCATCTATTGCATCGGATATTGCCTTCTTGCTAAACTTTAAACAACCTTTGTTTTTTCATATACCTCGGAAATATAATAGGGCCGGCCATTTTTGTGTTAAACGTGTCCTTAAGGGATATTTTGATGCATATAGATGATGACAAAGAACTCTCTACTATACTTGTAGATGATAGATCTCNGCTTTGTTTTTTCATATACCTCGGAAATATAATAGGGCCGGCCATTTTTGTGTTAAACGTGCCTTAAGGGATATTTTGATGCATATAGATGATGACAAAGAACTCTCTACTATACTTGTAGATGATAGATCTCNTTTATTAACATTAATTTAAACAAAACTAACCAAATCACAATCATTGACAAACCCTTCATACAAAGCTGCTTTAAAGTCGACTTCAATCCCAACATATAGAAAGAGGTATGAAGTAACCATTTAATATCACTAGACTAAGCCATCAAACTTTCCATGTTATTTGAAGATAAACTCCATGATTTCACATTAGTTTTAGGCCCAACTATCGAGTGATATGAGTGATTAAAAATCATAGTTATAATATATTAAAAATAGATCATTTTCCATGTTTAGTGCACTAATTAAATTTATATTGACAAGAAGTAACATAGAAAACATATTCAAAATATTAAGAAAAATGTTTCGGACAGCACCACAATTCTAGGATCATAACGTTGCAACGCCTAATTGAACCAAAACAAGCAATAAACCAAAGAGCACAGTGTCATGCCACTATGTTTTAGCCATGCAGTGCAAGATAACAAGTGTGTTAGTTGTAATCACCCATTTGCTCTTAGTAATAATACTTATTTTTTATATTGTGGTTTGGATTAACTCTGATATCAATAAATTTAAGACTTAAATAAAAATCCTCCTACTTTCCCTTTTTATAGAATTCTCCCAACTTTTACTCGCACCTTCCAGCACCATTGATAATTCTCTGATTTCCGACAAAAAGATGAATGATCAACACTCATATCAGTAAGTGGGTGAGAATGGACAGCAAATTCAGTTGAACTTCTTATCTAAACAAAGAGGAAAATAGAGATAGATAGTGATTGCAGGAAAAGGTTTGGAGGTTTTAAGTTGGCAAATTTTATTTCATTTAACTAGCCTATAAAATAGATTCCTAAATCCCTATAATTAAATTTGAATTAAAATTAACCCATAATTAATAATAATAAGTATGCTTTAAAATGTCTTCACCCGAAAATAAAGCAAATAGCCGCAAAATCTAGACATGAATTATGGAACTAACTTTCCACAATTTAAGGAAACAAAAATTGCATTGAAAGAGCAAAAAATTTACAAAATCTAGGAACTCTTTCTTAAAATAAGCAATTTCTTCCCAAATCTAAGAAAGAATAAATGTTATCTACATGTAAGCAAGAGATTCAAATAATTTTCTTGTTTGACCTGTCATTTCCATCTAAAACTCTTATTGGCATCAACTAATGCGCCAATATTAGTGTTTAAGTTAAGAAAATATTGTCTGCTCATAAATCCTTGGGCTAATTAGTTCACTTTGGAGTAGGGGAGGAATTGAAGACTTTCTAAAATAAGGTAGATATCCTCCTAGATCATTTCCGCACATCATGTCCAACACCCCCACCCGCCCCTACTTTTATTGTATTGGTTAGGTAGAAAATGTGACGAAGATACAAGCAATTATTCTAGAAGTATATTGTATTGTTTAGGTAGCTTGCCTTTCATTAAACATTATAGTGCAATTGAAACTATAATCTATTTAATATATTGTAGCGGCATGTTTGAAAGTTATGGTCATTGAAGAGAGGAATAAATATCCGTAGCAACAGTTTTAGATGAAAATTTTTTGATATTTGATGTTGGACATTTTAATTGCATTATAAAAAAAATTGTTTGCACCTATAAAAGATAGTTTTCCTTTGCTTGATCATTCAGGTGCCTCTTCTTTTTCCAAATCTTCCTTGAACAGAAAGTACATGCTTTTAATATTCAGGGCGGATTATAACAGTCTGAGACGAGAATCAGGTCTTATGATAAAAAACTCTGCCGTGGAGACCCCCTTAATAATAATGAATTCTCTCCTATCATTGTTCAAAAAGTAAAATTTCTTCTTTCTATAATAGATGTAGTAGGTGATGTTAATGTCAAGAGTCCTCTTAATCAATCTAATTGAAGCATAGGTGGTAATACTGTATCCTCTCCTTGAGATGTGGCAATAATTCCAATAGTTCTCTTGTCCTCTTTCAATGGTGACATTTTTATCCAAATACAGTTTCCAATAAACTATTTCTAAATGGCCCTTGTTCTGACAGTGCTTGCTATACAGCCTATCCGTTGACCTTTTATCACTCTATTGCTGCTTGTTCTTTTGTTCACGGCTTCAAAAAAACTTTCCAATTTGACTGGCTTATTCCTCTCTTCAACGGCCATAACTTTCAAACATGCTGCTACAATATAATAAATAGAGTATAATTTCAATTTCATTATAATGTTTAATGAAAAGGCAAGATATCTAAACAATACAATATACTTCTAGACTAATTGCTTGTATCTTCGTCACATTTTCTATCGTCTAATAATCATTATTTATATTTGATGGGATAGAACTAAGCTTTCAAAAGTCTCTCGAATTATGACCATATCATATGGGACAAAATGCATAAGGAGACGTCTTGAGTTGAGCAAACAAAGATAATACATAGACCTGAGTCAAATTATGAAAGCAAAAATAAATCTAAGAGACCTTCAACCAATTGTCTGCCTTTTCAACTTACCCCGTGTAATCAATGATAAGCAAGGCCAGCTTATCATCCACCTTAAAAGAGGTTGGTGTTGGTCTTTGTCAACTAAAAGATCTTAAAATTCATCATCAATATCCTCAATAAATCAAGGGTTAGCACAACTTATGAAATGATCTCCTTCATTCATTACTTATTGATGATCATAGTTAAGCAATTTACTCCATCAAATTTTCCAATAAAGTTTCAAGTTCAGATATGTTGGAACTAACTTTCATGAAGAATTATTTCCACTTATATGGTGACAAGTTTCCTTAATCTTCTAGCCATGTATTGTTTATGCATGCTCAATTTGTACCCATTCTACGCCACTAGCGTATACTTTTTTTTTTTTTTGCCTCTAGCCCAGCTCTATTACCAAAAATTAACTGGAACCCTTCTAGGATAATAAAATCAGTGCCCAACCTCCAAGTGGATTCAGAAAATGATTTTGTGTGGTAGTATGTAATGATGTGTCACTCAGTTCCCATAAATTGAGATTGAGCAATAAGCTACTCAAACAAACTACTCATGACAAACAAGATCGCAAAAGACCACCCACAAACTTTTGACTATTTTTATCAAATAGATCTTCGAGAGTTTAAGAAATAGTGCCCAAGGCAATAGGACTACGCTCACAATCAAAAAAATCTGTCTGAGATAAGTAATACTAGAACATTGCATAAAAATGAAACGGCACATTACTAAAGTGAAGCTAGGACTTTTATCAAAAAATCTCCTATCATTTTTTCTTCATTTTAATCCCAATTTGTTAATAACTTTGATAATTCTATGATTTTCCATAGAAGGATAAGCAATGATTTGAGCACAAGTAGCGCTATAAATGAACCAATGTACTAGATGAATAATTCAAACTCGACTTGATTAAGACTTAAATATGTTTGTTTAAATTAGTAAAAAGATAAGCTTGAATAATTTAATAAAACTCGAATCTTAAATGAACTAAATATGAACATAGTTGAACTTGTTCATTTATGTTGTACAACAAACTCGTTTATTGTACAACAAGTAATTTATTAAATACTCAATATTAAACTTAAATATAGCCAGTATCATATATGATATATTTTTTAAATAAAATTTGATTAGTTATAAATTATTTAATTATAAATTTAATAGTAATATATTATTATATCAATAATATTTTAAGATTAATTTTTACTTATATATTTATTTTATTATTAACTGTTAACTATTTAAAATTTAACATGATAGATTCTGAAAATGAGTATCACCTTTGTTCGTTCTTTTTAATTATGTTTGATCTGTTTATCTTTGATTTTTTTCAATTATTTCTATAACCGATAATTGGTTTCACATTAGGAGTTACTTTGTGATACTAGTTCAATTAATTTTTTTTACTCTTGTTTCAATACTTTTTATGTATCTAAGAATTCATTCTTATAAGAATATATCTATTATAAACACTAGATGACAGCATGTGGGTTAATTCTTTTATTTATATGATTTATTCAATTATTTATTTATTTTTATTTGTAAAATTATTTATTATATTTTTTACATGAAAATCTAAATACTCGTTCAAATTTTTAGCTCGTTTATTGGCTCGTTTAACTACTCGTTCACTTATCAAAAACAAATCAAATTCAAACATTGAAAATTTTAAATAAGTCAAGCTTGAACAATATGTGAAAGTTTGACACAAGCTCAAGCCAAACATGAACAGCTTATAATTGTACAAAGCCAAGTCCAAACTATAATATACTCGGCTCGACTCGATTCGATTATAGCCTTAAGCACATGGAGGAGAATGGATAGGAGTAAAATTTCTTCTCTATTTGTGGAATTCAATAATCAGAGAAAGATAAAAATAGGAGCAGTAGAGAATCCTGAAAAACCAATGGCTAGAAGAAGGGTTAAGAACTTGCAACTATAGTCGTAAAGTTCAATTATAGTGACCGGATGGAAAAGATAAAAAAAATAGAGAGAGAGGAAAGTGAAAAAATTTGGAGGCTTTATATTAAAAAGTTAATTTTATTTAATTAGCTTACAAAATAGATTCCTACGTCCCTATTTATAAATTTAAGTATAAGGGGACCTCAAAATTAAATCAAATATAACAACATAAATATTCTTTGAAATAGCTATATTCTTAAAATAAAGTAACAAACCCTATGTTTTAGAACTTAATCATGAATCTAACTCTCTATAATTAAAAAAAAAACAAAATTCTAAAAAAAGAGCAACTAATTTCCCAAAATTTTAGATAAACCCTAAATTTAGAAGCTTTTTCCTAAAAAATTAGCCACCTCCTTTTTAAAGTTTAGAAACTAATTCTTAAATTTTAGGATTACATAAATAGCATCTAGATGTAAACAAGTGATTTGAATAACTCCCTTGTCATGCACTAGTCATTTATTCACCCTAACTTCGGGCATTGTTTGGTCTGATCTCCCCCATTTGAAATTCTTCTTAGCAAAATATACAAAAAAATCTTTATTTATGTTAAAAAGTATTAATTGACCATAAATTCTTGGACTAATGGTTTCATCTTGAAGTGTGGGGGTCTTGGAGATCTTTTAAAATGTGATGGGAATCCTCCCAAATCATTGTAAGAAAATTGTCCTTTTTATCGAAATCATTTTACCCAAGAGGCTCTAATATCAAAATGGGGCATATTCAAACTGCAAACCAAAAGTCCAATGCAAGCTGCTAAAAGGGGTTATAACTTAGTACAGATTGCTAAGGCATGCCACTCACATTAATCACCCACTTCCTGCACACATACAATTGGAGAAAATGTGAGTCTGCCCTAAGGAATTCTTCCATTGGAAATAGTCCAATGCTCAAATTGGTAAAATGAAGCATAAACATATGAAATAGAAGGTCATGCCTCGTCCTTCCTAAGGGAATTCAGAAAATTGTGATGGCCTTCGTACAAACAAATTATCTGTTGGCTTTTATAGATGTTAGTGTGAAGCATAGTTTGGTATTTTTTTGGAGATGAATTGCAGATAAAGGAAGCGCTTAGTTTCTAAGATTAGTTTGAACGAAGATGCCCATGACAGAGATAGTTTTTTGTCCAATAAAATCAATCAAAGGTTTAAGAAATAAAACACATTGCTTATGAGTTCTATGGTAAATCATTCTATCTTTGAAAATGATGAATAGCCGACTAATGTAGCCAACAATTTGACTAAAGCCACAAGAGGTCTTTAAGCTAGTGTTGGGNAGAACAAGAAACTGTGGTGCGTGGGACCTTGGTCGAGAGTTGCATCAATTGCTTTGGTTGTAATAGGCTTCCAAGTGTAAGGCATTTCAAGATCCTATGAGAATGAGTGAGCTGTTATGGGGCAAGCCAGACATATGGAAGAAAGNTTGCATCAATTGCTTTGGCTGTAATAGGCTTCCGAGTGTAAGGCATTTCAAGATCCTATGAGAATGAGTGAGCTGTTATGGGGCAAGCCAGACATATGGAAGAAAGAAAATCAATACCAGTGGAGGAAGGTAACCCAACCCCAACTTCATGGCTGGAACAATCTTCAATAGAAAAAATTAGGGAGGCTCGAGCCTAAGAAAAAAAAATATGTCCATCTTTGAAGGAGAGGATGCATATGGTTGGGTTTATTAAGGAAGAAAAATTAATGGCGGCAGCCTTGTGTTTAGAAGGAAGGCTTTAGATTATATCAATGAAGGAAACAATGTCAACCAATTAGAACATGAAAAGAATTCAATGATCGATTGCCGGAGTATTTCAAAACCATGGAGGAAGGGGATTTACACAAGAAATTTTTTTTTGCATTGATCCAAGTAGTGTACATCATAGATTGGAGGGAAAATTTTGATATTTTATCTAGGTGTTTAAGAGGGATATCAGAAAGTGTTAGAAGGAAACTTCAAGAGACCAAAAGGATTGGTGAAAACCATGAAATTAGCGCATTTCATTGAAGAAAAAAAGTACCATGAAACAAACTAATAGGAGCGACACAAGTGAAGAAAAAAGTACAGTGGGATTCCAGAGGGAGGTCAACGGGACAGGAATAATGAGCCATGACCGAGGGTGAGGATACCATTCAAATGTCTTGTAGAAATCAAGATTCAGGAGAAGCAAACCAACAAATTACGCTTTCTATGTGATGAGAGGTTTGTCCCAGGACACCATTGTAATGATTGGGCTTAAAGGTTCTCACTGTGTATGACAAGGAGAAGGCAGGGTATGAAGAAACAGAGGAGGTTGTGATGGAGGAGAAAGAAAACCTCACTTTGATATGACAAAAATCTCATTGAACTATGATGCGGAGCTAACAAAAAATCACACTATGAAACTTCAAAAACAGATCGGAGAGTAGAAAGTAGTGGTGTTAGTAAATAGTAGGGTCACCACAACTTTATCTCTACTCAAGTAGTGAAACAATTGGGACTTGAGATGGTTTACACAGGAATTTTTTAAGCCATGAGGGGGGCGGAACAGATGGATAAGAGCAGTGGAGTTTGTAAAGAGGTGATTTTAACACTCTAAGGTATTCAAGCGATAAAGATTATCTGGGGGGGGGCGGTAAAATGAATTGAAAACTCCTGAAAATGGAATTCTAAGAGAGTGACAAGAAGATGGTGCTTCACAGTAATCATAATTTGTGCAAAACCTTGATGACTCTCAAGACCATGGTTAAAGTAATAAAGGATGTAGGGTTGGGATTCTTGATTGATTTGCATAACATGAAAGAAACAAGATATAGAGTTGGCAGAGATTCTGACATTGATCTAACTCCTACAACAATTTGCAAAAGTTTTTCAGCTCTCATGTGGATTGTCGCCCTGGAGGGAACAAGAGCATGCAATAACCCTAAAATCGAGGGTTTCTCCCATTAATATGTGCCCATACTGCTGCACAAGCAATGGACAAAATGATTACCATGGGCAAAATATTAGTACAATTATGTTAAAATCTTGTATGATAGCGATCGGCCTTATTTGGAACATTATAAACACAGTACTACGTCGGTGTCTCTGGTGGATCAGTACTTACATTAGATGGACAAGATGTTAGCAAAATTGAAGGAACAATTATTGAAAGCGCAACAACTTCTAAAGAATAGGTTGGTGGACATCGATAGCATGTGCAATTTGTGATAGGAGAAAAAAAGTATCTAAAAATTAGGCTCTATCGGCAGAAGAAATTGGCCAGAGGCTAGAATGAAAAGCTCTCCCCAAGCTACTTTGATCCTTATGAGATCACTGAGTGCATTTAGGCGATGTCTTATCATTTAAACTTGTCGCCTTTGAATCCAAGCAGTGTTCCAATTGGTAACAAACAGCCAATTTAAACTTAGCAAGACACAAATTAAATTCCAAGTTCTCTTAGCTCTAATATAAAATTTTGATTAGACCACTAACTTAAATGAGCTAGGGTTCTATTAAGGTTCATTTAAATCCAAGAGGGAATTGGGTCTAGCCATTCACTAAGGTTAAGGAGACCATCTAGAGGTTACTAAAAAATGGTCTAAAGTAGATAAATGAAGGCTAAAATTTTGACTCATGTCTCCATCACTAAGTGTAAGGTCAACACCACTCATTCTATAAGGTTTCAAAATAAGATAAACTAACATTAACTTCATTCCACTTTTATGGTGTTATCAAAAATAGTTTATTTGGCTTTCGAAAACAAATCAATTGTACCCTTGAGCAAATTTCATTGTAGCACTTTGCAACTGACGTATGAGGAGAATCAACTAGATTGACCCAAATCTTCTCAGTGAAAAATTATTAACATTAATTTGAACAAAACTAACCAAATCACAATCACTGACAAACCCTTCATACAAAGCTGCTTTAAAGTCGACTTCAATCCCAACATATAGAAATAGGTATGAAGTAACTATTTAATATCATTAGACTAAGCCATCAAACTTTCCATGTTATTTGAAGATAAACTCCATGATTTCACATTAGTTTTAGGCCCAAATATCGAGTGAGATGAGTGATTAAAAATCATAGTTATAATATATTAAAAATAGATCATTTTTAATGTTTATTGCACTAATTAAATTTATATTGACAAGAAGTAACATAGAAAAAAGATTCAAAATATTAAGAAAAATGTTTCGGACAGCACCGCAATTCTAGGCTCATAATGTTGCAACGCCTAATTGAACCAAAACGAGCAATAAACCAAAGAGCACAGTGTCATGCCTCTATGTTTTAGCCATGCAGTGCAAGATAACAAGTGTGTTAGTTGTAATCACCCATTTGCTCTCAGTAATAATATTTATTTTTTATATTGTGGTTTGGATTAACTCTGATATCAATAAATTTAAGACTTAAATAAAAATCCTCCTACTTTCCCTTTTTATAGAATTCTCCTAACTTTTACTCTCACCTTCCAGCACCTTTGATAATTCTCTGATTTCCAACAAAAAGATGAATGATCAACACTCATATCAGTAAGTGGGTGAGAATGGACAGCAAATTCAGTTGAACTTCTTATCTAAACAAAGAGGAAAATAGAGATAGATAGTGATTGCAGGAAAAGGTTTGGAGGTTTTAAGTTGGCAAATTTTATTTCATTTAACTAGCCTATAAAATGGATTCCTAAATCCCTATAATTAAATTTGAATTAAAATTAACCCATAATTAATAATAATAAGTATGCTTTAAAATGTCTTCACCCTAAAATAAACCAAATAGCCGCAAAATTTAGACATGAATTATGGAACTAACTTTCCACAATTTAAGGAAACAAAAATTGCATTGAAAGAGCAAAAAATTTACAAAATCTAGGAACTCTTTCTTAAAATAAGCAATTTCTTCCCAAATCTAAGAAAGAATAAATGTTATCTACATGTAAGCAAGAGATTCAAATAATTTTCTTGTTTGACCTGTCATTTCCATCTAAAACTCTTATTGGCATCAACTAATGCGCCAATATTAGTGTTTAAGTTAAGAAAATATTGTCTGCTCATAAATCCTTGGGCTAATTAGTTCACTTTGGAGTAGGGGAGGAATTGAAGACTTTCTAAAATAAGGTAGATATCCTCCTAGATCATTTCCGCACATCATGTCCAACACCCCCACCCGCCCCTACTTTTATTGTATTGGTTAGGTAGAAAATGTGACGAAGATACAAGCAATTATTCTAGAAGTATATTGTATTGTTTAGGTAGCTTGCCTTTCATTAAACATTATAGTGCAATTGAAACTATAATCTATTTAATATATTGTAGCGGCATGTTTGAAAGTTATGGTCATTGAAGAGAGGAATAAATATCCGTAGCAACAGTTTTAGATGAAAATTTTTTGATATTTGATGTTGGACATTTTAATTGCATTATAAAAAAAATTGTTTGCACCTATAAAAGATAGTTTTCCTTTGCTTGATCATTCAGGTGCCTCTTCTTTTTCCAAATCTTCCTTGAACAGAAAGTACATGCTTTTAATATTCAGGGCGGATTATAACAGTCTGAGACGAGAATCAGGTCTTATGATAAAAAACTCTGCCGTGGAGACCCCCTTAATAATAATGAATTCTCTCCTATCATTGTTCAAAAAGTAAAATTTCTTCTTTCTATAATAGATGTAGTAGGTGATGTTAATGTCAAGAGTCCTCTTAATCAATCTAATTGAAGCATAGGTGGTAATACTGTATCCTCTCCTTGAGATGTGGCAATAATTCCAATAGTTCTCTTGTCCTCTTTCAATGGTGACATTTTTATCCAAATACAGTTTCCAATAAACTATTTCTAAATGGCCCTTGTTCTGACAGTGCTTGCTATACAGCCTATCCGTTGACCTTTTATCACTCTATTGCTGCTTGTTCTTTTGTTCACGGCTTCAAAAAAACTTTCCAATTTGACTGGCTTATTCCTCTCTTCAACGGCCATAACTTTCAAACATGCTGCTACAATATAATAAATAGAGTATAATTTCAATTTCATTATAATGTTTAATGAAAAGGCAAGATATCTAAACAATACAATATACTTCTAGACTAATTGCTTGTATCTTCGTCACATTTTCTATCGTCTAATAATCATTATTTATATTTGATGGGATAGAACTAAGCTTTCAAAAGTCTCTCGAATTATGACCATATCATATGGGACAAAATGCATAAGGAGACGTCTTGAGTTGAGCAAACAAAGATAATACATAGACCTGAGTCAAATTATGAAAGCAAAAATAAATCTAAGAGACCTTCAACCAATTGTCTGCCTTTTCAACTTACCCCGTGTAATCAATGATAAGCAAGGCCAGCTTATCATCCACCTTAAAAGAGGTTGGTGTTGGTCTTTGTCAACTAAAAGATCTTAAAATTCATCATCAATATCCTCAATAAATCAAGGGTTAGCACAACTTATGAAATGATCTCCTTCATTCATTACTTATTGATGATCATAGTTAAGCAATTTACTCCATCAAATTTTCCAATAAAGTTTCAAGTTCAGATATGTTGGAACTAACTTTCATGAAGAATTATTTCCACTTATATGGTGACAAGTTTCCTTAATCTTCTAGCCATGTATTGTTTATGCATGCTCAATTTGTACCCATTCTACGCCACTAGCGTATACTTTTTTTTTTTTTTGCCTCTAGCCCAGCTCTATTACCAAAAATTAACTGGAACCCTTCTAGGATAATAAAATCAGTGCCCAACCTCCAAGTGGATTCAGAAAATGATTTTGTGTGGTAGTATGTAATGATGTGTCACTCAGTTCCCATAAATTGAGATTGAGCAATAAGCTACTCAAACAAACTACTCATGACAAACAAGATCGCAAAAGACCACCCACAAACTTTTGACTATTTTTATCAAATAGATCTTCGAGAGTTTAAGAAATAGTGCCCAAGGCAATAGGACTACGCTCACAATCAAAAAAATCTGTCTGAGATAAGTAATACTAGAACATTGCATAAAAATGAAACGGCACATTACTAAAGTGAAGCTAGGACTTTTATCAAAAAATCTCCTATCATTTTTTCTTCATTTTAATCCCAATTTGTTAATAACTTTGATAATTCTATGATTTTCCATAGAAGGATAAGCAATGATTTGAGCACAAGTAGCGCTATAAATGAACCAATGTACTAGATGAATAATTCAAACTCGACTTGATTAAGACTTAAATATGTTTGTTTAAATTAGTAAAAAGATAAGCTTGAATAATTTAATAAAACTCGAATCTTAAATGAACTAAATATGAACATAGTTGAACTTGTTCATTTATGTTGTACAACAAACTCGTTTATTGTACAACAAGTAATTTATTAAATACTCAATANATTGAACTTGTTCATTTATGTTGTACAACAAACTCGTTTATTGTACAACAAGTAATTTATTAAATACTCAATATTAAACTTAAATATAGCCAGTATCATATATGATATATTTTTTAAATAAAATTTGATTAGTTATAAATTATTTAATTATAAATTTAATAGTAATATATTATTATATCAATAATATTTTAAGATTAATTTTTACTTATATATTTATTTTATTATTAACTGTTAACTATTTAAAATTTAACATGATAGATTCTGAAAATGAGTATCACCTTTGTTCGTTCTTTTTAATTATGTTTGATCTGTTTATCTTTGATTTTTTTCAATTATTTCTATAACCGATAATTGGTTTCACATTAGGAGTTACTTTGTGATACTAGTTCAATTAATTTTTTTTACTCTTGTTTCAATACTTTTTATGTATCTAAGAATTCATTCTTATAAGAATATATCTATTATAAACACTAGATGACAGCATGTGGGTTAATTCTTTTATTTATATGATTTATTCAATTATTTATTTATTTTTATTTGTAAAATTATTTATTATATTTTTTACATGAAAATCTAAATACTCGTTCAAATTTTTAGCTCGTTTATTGGCTCGTTTAACTACTCGTTCACTTATAAAAAACAAATCAAATTCAAACATTGAAAATTTTAAATAAGTCAAGCTTGAACAATATGTGAAAGTTTGACACAAGCTCAAGCCAAACATGAACAGCTTATAATTGTACAAAGCCAAGTCCAAACTATAATATACTCAGCTCGACTCGATTTGATTATAGCCTTAAGCACATGGAGGAGAATGGATAGGAGTAAAATTTCTTCTCTATTTGTGGAATTCAATAATCAGAGAAAGATAGAAATAGGAGCAGTAGAGAATCCTGAAAAACCAATGGCTAGAAGAAGGGTTAAGAACTTGCAACTATAGTCGTAAAGTTCAATTATAGTGACCGGATGGAAAAGATAAAAAAAATAGAGAGAGAGGAAAGTGAAAAAATTTGGAGGCTTTATATTAAAAAGTTAATTTTATTTAATTAGCTTACAAAATAGATTCCTACGTCCCTATTTATAAATTTAAGTATAAGGGGACCTCAAAATTAAATCAAATATAACAACATAAATATTCTTTGAAATAGCTATATTCTTAAAATAAAGTAACAAACCCTATGTTTTAGAACTTAATCATGAATCTAACTCTCTATAATTAAAAAAAACAAAATTCTAAAAAAAGAGCAACTAATTTCCCAAAATTTTAGAAATAAACCCTAAATTTAGAAGCTTTTTCCTAAAAAATTAGCCACCTCCTTTTTAAAGTTTAGAAACTAATTCTNAACAAAATTCTAAAAAAAGAGCAACTAATTTCCCAAAATTTTAGATAAACCCTAAATTTAGAAGCTTTTTCCTAAAAAATTAGCCACCTCCTTTTTAAAGTTTAGAAACTAATTCTTAAATTTTAGGATTACATAAATAGCATCTAGATGTAAACAAGTGATTTGAATAACTCCCTTGTCATGCACTAGTCATTTATTCACCCTAACTTCGGGCATTGTTTGGTCTGATCTCCCCCATTTGAAATTCTTCTTAGCAAAATATACAAAAAAATCTTTATTTATGTTAAAAAGTATTAATTGACCATAAATTCTTGGACTAATGGTTTCATCTTGAAGTGTGGGGGTCTTGGAGATCTTTTAAAATGTGATGGGAATCCTCCCAAATCATTGTAAGAAAATTGTCCTTTTTATCGAAATCATTTTACCCAAGAGGCTCTAATATCAAAATGGGGCATATTCAAACTGCAAACCAAAAGTCCAATGCAAGCTGCTAAAAGGGGTTATAACTTAGTACAGATTGCTAAGGCATGCCACTCACATTAATCACCCACTTCCTGCACACATACAATTGGAGAAAATGTGAGTCTGCCCTAAGGAATTCTTCCATTGGAAGTAGTCCAATGCTCAAATTGGTAAAATGAAGCATAAACATATGAAATAGAAGGTTATGCCTCGTCCTTCCTAAGGGAATTCAGAAAATTGTGATGGCCTTCGTACAAACAAATTATATGTTGGCTTTTATAGATGTTAGTGTGAAGCATAGTTTGGTATTTTTTTGGATATGAATTGCAGATAAAGGAAGCACTTAGTTTCTAAGATTAGTTTGAACGAAGATGCCCATGACAGAGATAATTTTTTGTCCAATCAAATCAATCAAAGGTTTAAGAAATAAAACACATTGCTTATGAGTTCTATGGTAAACCATTCTATCTTTGAGAATGATGAATAGCCGACTAATGTAGCCAACAATTTGACTAAAGCCACAAGAGGTCTTTAAGCTAGTGTTGGGTTCCAGCTAAGCTAGACCATTAGAGTATAGAAATCATCTTAAGATATGTAGTTGGTTTTATGATGCTGATTGAAAGCCTTCACATATTATTAAGTGATTTTTTACCAAGAATCAGAAGAACAATTGGTTCAGCATAACCTTGGTGCGTGATAATTGTAAAAGCGCAAATCTTTGTGCCATTGATTGGACAATCCAAAAATATCCTTCCTAGAAAAATTATTTTGTAGGTTTTAAATTATTTTAATCTACGGTTTGGACTTGACATTTGCAACCCATAATTACTCCACGATATCAATTTCAAGATTTAGTTCAATTTGTGAATTAAGATATTAGGAGTTAACATCATGGATGTGAAACTTCTGTAGAAGATTCTTGGAGACTGTCTTTCAAGTTGATCTTGCTAATGAGAAACTTGCTTTAAGGTTATACTAATAAGATTCTTCAATATTTTACCTAAGTTTTACTGAGTGGATTGGATTTAAGCTTGCTCCATTGTGCCTAGATATCGGTTCATACTTCTTGGGCCATGATTCAAGCAACACGTGCGAATATGATATTTTTGGGTGATTATTCATAATTCAAGCCAAATTTTGGTATGTTTGTTATGGATAAAGAGTAGAATTAATAGATGTTGGTGTTAAACCCATGCATACATGAGTGCTTGCAAAAATATTCACTAAATGAAAAGGGGTGTCAGTAGTCTATGTGTTCATGGTTACTAAACTCACTAGTTTCATAGTCTACTTTCAAAAC
>JXCR01025903.1:0-15933 GCA_002079205.1 Phalaenopsis hybrid cultivar
TGTGACTGCAGAGCGTCACTATATCGATCCTGAGCTTTTGAACTGACAAATTTGCTCGAATCAAATCGACTATTTCCTGTGCTCCTTTTCATTCTTTGTGCCATTCTACAAATTTGATAAAATCCAAAAATAACTTTAAAAAATCAATTTTAAATCACTAAACTAAACTTCTCAAGCAATTTTCATAGATTTTTCTTCACTTTTCACCATGAATAGTAAATTTTTGAAATCTTCCAAATGTGTTTAAAATATATGGTGAAAATCCAAAATTTTTGCATAGAAGTAAAGCTCTTACCTTAAGGAACTTGGATCTAGCAAATCTCACTCGATTCCACCAAGAAATTTTCAAATTCCACTTGCCTTAGCCCTCAAAATCGTAAACTTGAGTTGGGGAAGATGATAGGAGGCGCTAAAAATGGTATTTTCGGACATAAAATTCACTTTTAACCATTTGCGAACCAATTTTTGTGAACTGGCGCTTAAGCGCGGGTAAGTGGCGCTTAGGCGTTTGCATCTCAGGTTGGGTCACGCTTAAGCACGAGATGTGGTGCTTAGGCGCCAGTGCAAAACTTTTGAAAATTTTAATTGTAAGTAAAATGTACTATTAGCCTAAGTAAACTTTCCCTAAATGGTCTCATAGCACTTAAATGACTATTTTTACTTTCTATAACTCCCTTCTCTCTCAAAATTCTTCATAATAATTAATTCAATTCGAGGCTAAAAATAACACAAATTTTCACAAAAATAAACTTATATTAATTCACAAACAGGTACAAACACTTTTAACACTTAGTTCTCTCTCCAAATAGTCTTGGATAGGAAAATTTTCTTAAGTACAAAACACTTAACACATTTACAATTAAACACATAAGTGCCCCAAACACTAAACACAAGACAAAAACACTAACAAACTTAAAAAAATGACTCCAAAAACACAATTCCTAACACTTAACTTAATGTCACTCTTCATTAGAAGGAATGAGTTCTTGTCTTTCAGTAGTCTCTCCAAGAATATAGAGTTGATAAAACGGACAATGGTGACGAGCTCTAATACTATCATCTTCGATCCATTTTTGCTTAAGAATTTTTGTTTATGAATTTATGTTAATTTAGAAGATACAATAACAGACAATATAGATGACTCTCCTAAAAACACATATTTTAAATAGGCAGGTAATATTTTCAGTTCAAGTTCAGATGGTTTAACTCTTGAAGGAATACGATTTGTTTTATCATTTCCCAACAAGTCTAAAGTTTCAAATTTTCCCTAAATATAATCCAAATCTTCTTCTTTTATTTCATCCTTATTTTCAAAAAATTCTCCTTACTTTAATTTGTCTTCAAACTCATTCTTGAATTGCTCATTACTCAGATAATCAGTTACTTCCATCCTAAAACATTCATTATCTTTTTCTATTGCTGGATATTTCATAGCTTTTGTAAAATTAAATGTTACTTCTTGATCATTAATTCTCATTATTAATTCTCCTTTTTGCACATCTATCACAACTCTCCTTGTTGCAAGAAATGTTCTCCCCAAAATAATAGGAATTTCTTTATCTTCCTCCCTATATAATACTCTAAAGTCTACAGAGAAAATAAATTTATCCACTTTTACTAATACATCCTCTATAACTCCTTTTGGATAAGTTATTGATTGATCAGCTAACTGAAGAGTTACAATAGTTGGGGAAATTTCTCCCAAATCTAAGTATTCAAAGATCGATAAAAGGATAAGATTGATACTAGCTCCTAAATCACATAAAGCTTTTCTAAAAAACTTTTCACCAATAGCACAAGGTATAGTAAAACTACCAGTATCTTTTATTTTTTCTAGAAGCTTTTTCTGAATAATAGCACTACACTCTTCATTGAGTGTAACAGTCTCATGATCTGTAAACTTCCTTTTCTTGTTTAGTATATCCTTCATAAATTTCACATAACTTGGCATTTGTTCTAAAGCTTTAACAAATGGAATGCTTATCGCTAACTTCTTAAGGATTTCCAAAAAATTTGTAAATTTTTTATCTTTATTCTTTTGCTTCAGTCTTCGAGGAAACGGAGGTAATGATTTTTCTAAAGGACACTGTGTTTGTTCATTTTCATTTTGGTCACTTTCCATTGTTTATTTCTCTTCATCAACTTCAGTTTGTCTTTGGATCCTTGTTTCAACTTCTTTTCCACTTTGTAATTAAATAGCTTTAATTTGCTCCTAATTTTAATCTTTTGGATTAACTTCCACCGTACTCAGAAGAATTCTAGAAGGTATGTTACTGAGTACAGTAGTAATATGTCCTAATTGATTTTTAATATTTATAATAGCAGCCCCTTGATTCTTTATTTGATTTCCCAGGTTTAACATTACTTCTTCCATTTTCAACTTCTTTTCTTTAACTTGTGGTTAGGATTAGAGTTAAATCCAGGAAGATAATAAGGTCGATAACTAGGATTTTCTTGGTTGTTCAAATTTCTGGAGGGATTCACTGAATTGTTATAATTATTCCAACTAAAATTAGGGTAATTTTTCCATCCAACATTATAAAAGTTTGAATAGGGATTGTTATTTTGATTATTTATAGCATTTAAAGTTTCATAAGATGATTGAGTGTCAATGATCTTTCCTAGTGAATTTTCTTCTAATATTGGGGGTATTTGAGAATAGTTCACTCCTACTTGATCAATCTTCTTTAAAATAGCAGCAATTTGAGATGCTAAAGTAGAAATTGCATCAGAATCATGAATACTAGCTACTCTCTTAGGATTTACCCTTTGTGAGGGCCATTGAAAATTGTTAGTAGTCTTCTCTTCAATTAAAGAGTATGCTTCATCAAAAGGTTTTGACATTAGTGATCCACCAACAACAACATCTATAATAGATCTAAGTGATCCTAATAATTCATTATAAAATGTTTGAATTATTAACCAATTTGGTAGAGCATAGTGTGGACATTTTCAAAGAAGAACTTTAAATCTTTCCCAAGCTTCATATATCGATTCCCCTTCAACTAACAAAAAGATGTAATATCATTTCTAAGCTTAACCGTTTTCGAGGGTGGAAAATATTTAGCTAAGAATTTTTGTGATAGTTCTCCCCAAGTTCTGATAGATCCAAGTGCTAATGAATTTAACCAAGCCTTAGCTTTATCCCTTAATGAAAAAAGAAAAAGTCTAAGCCTAACAACATCATTAGACACTCCGTCATATCTAAAAGTAGCACAAATTTCGAGAAAACTAGCAAGAAGTCAGTTTGGATCTTCAGTAGGTGTTCCACCAAACCGAATATTTTGTATCATTTGGATAATAACAGGTTTAAGCTCAAATGAATTAGCAGCAACATCAAGATTTTGAATAGTGAAGTGAAGTTCATTTGCTGTCTGATTAGCATAATCTTTTAAAGGTCTTTGTCGATTTTTATTTATTTGATTATCTAAATTATTTTCCATTTTGTTTAAATTTTTAATTTATTTTTGTTGTTTTTGAATTTTTTTTAATAGTACGCTCTAATTCTGAATCGTAAGGTACTAAACCTTCAGATCCAATAATTCACATAAACAAATATAATAAGCAAAGAAATAATTTCTTAAAAATAATCCTTGAATAAAAATATGTTTTCTTTTTGGATTTTTGAATTTTTCTAATTTTTTTTTGATTTTTTATATAATTATCCCTAAATTTCCTAATTTACCAAATCTACTTAATTTACCGTTACCTTCCCCGACAACGGCGCCAAAAAATTAGTCCCGAGAAAATATAGTCGTGTAAAAATTATATAGTTGACTCCACTATACAACAATGCCAAAAGCTTGATGCAATATTTCATGATTTAGAAATTTAAGTAATTAGTATTTGAATTCTATGCAAGTATACGTATCACAATCAAATAATAAAGGACTTTCTATTTAAGCCCCAAATATCGATCCCACGGGAAATGTTTAAATTTGAAATGATAAATTTACTAGAAAATTCATAAAAAGTCAATACAAAATTACTGTCACTAGTTTTCAATTTTGAGATATTATCAGAACTAAATTATTTAATTAATAACAAAACTGAAATACAAAGTTTAAACAGTTACTACTAATCTATTCAACTATTTAACTATGTTTATGTGATGAAGATTTCTTATGTGAAAAAGCATCTTTCTCACTACAATGAGGTTTTGGTAAAATGAGATGAGATAAATGGTTCAATTATGTATTGTGTCAAATAGGAGCAGTTTTTATTCTCTACCCAGATACAGTGTTATAGAAAATCATTGGTTAATCCCAAGTTTAGTCCCTAAATCCGTGCCAAGGCTAGGAAGGTACTGGCTCCCACTCCAGAGCTCCCACTTCCATTCACCTGAAGGCTAACTCTCACTTTAGTTTTTAAACACTAAGACCGAATTGGGGATTTTAGTCTGTCACCTTAAAGGTTCTCCAATTCTACACCCAACAAAGTATATTTTCCTATTTATTTGCATTTAACTCCATAAAAGAAGTTCTCCTTCATGGAATCAAATGTGATCCTCAATCTATTGTAGAACTCATACTCCATTTCCCGGATCAAATGTTTCAAAACATATTTTAACAATTTAATTGGCCATATCAAAAAGTAAATTAAGTTCGGAGTTAAAAAATCATCACAATTTATTTTATATTTTAATCCTGGCACATCCATATTATCTCTTCATTTCACCATATCTCAGAGTAGGGAGAAAGATAAAGTAAACTGCTCAGAATTTATGAAAGATACAACAAAACACAAATTTCATATATAAAAGACAGCTCATAGAACACTAATAAACAAACAAGACTTATCTGCAACTTTTTCTCAAAGCAAATCCCTTGTAGCCTCTTCTAGAAAATTAAGGAAGAAGAAATCTCTCACTTTTTTCCTTCTTCAACACTCTTAGAGAAGAGTTCACACTTAATCTCACCACAAAACTCTAAATTATAAGAAAAATTGACTTTAAATGGTTGTGGAATGAAAAATGAAGGAATTTGTTATGTGTAGAAGGGTGAATGGAGGAGATGAAATGGCAGGAAGAGTCTGGAAGAGTCAAAAAGAGTCCTTTTTTTATCAATTTTGACCCCAAATAAATCCTAGAGTCGGTTCTCCAATAGGTGCCTCCAAAAATTCTTCAAAATATGTCTAGATTCATCGAATCTTCTAGAAATCAGGGTTAAACCGACATTGGCACTGTCCTGCAATTAAATGTCCTCTCTACCAAACGGCGTCGTGCTGCTTCTGGCGCCGTCGGCACTGAACAAATTTCAACTTCTTCATTTTTCTCCAAATTTCATCCTTTTTGCTTCCTTTTTGCTTTTAGTCCTAAAATTCAACAACCTGCAAGAAAACATAAAAATACCTTCCATTAAAGTGCAATATCACCAAAAAAGAGTATAAAATATGGGTCTAAAAATGCATATATTTTTTGTGTATCAGTAGGTTCCCTGTGGTCAGAGGACTCTTAGAAAAATATAAATCATGTTTAAATATTTATGTAAATTACTTTAGTTAATTACACCCTAAAAACTCACTAAAATTAAAATGAATGAAATAGTATTTAAAAATTAACAAAAATAATTCCACACTGTAAATAATTACCATTTTAAATCATTGTAAAAATTTGAAATTTATTTGAATTAGTTTGAGCACTAAAGTCTATTTTCTAAGTAAAATAATATTTAAAAATTAAAATAATTATAATAAATTAACTATGATTAGGAAAATCATGAAAAATTACTTTCTGAGTTCCTTGTGATCAGAGGCACTTAGGAAAAATTAAAATTATTTTGAAATAAATAGTTCAATTTTTAGCTATATTTTGAATTAAAAATAATTTAAAATAATAAAAAATTGCAAATAAATATGAAAATGATCAAAAATGTTCTTAATTGTTCTCTGATCACTGAGGACTCATTAAAATATTTTTCTTAATTTTTTGAATTTAGTTATAGATTGTTAAGGGCTAAACATGTATATTTTTAAATTTTTTATTAAAATAATTATAATAAATGAAATAAAAAGTACAAAATTGAAAAGTTTGTTTTTCTAAGATTTTTGGACTTAGAGAGATTTAAGAAAAGTATAGAAATTAAAATATAATTTCTTTTTAAATAATCATTAAACCTACTAAATAATTACAATAATTAAAATATAATTTTAAAAATTAAGAAATTTTGTCCAAGTGGTCAGATTTAGGTGAACCTCTAATAATTTTCTCATGATCAAAACCTTACTTTGATTAAATAAATAAATTAACATTATAAATCCTATTTTTTGAGCAAATATAATTATATATAAATTAAATAAAAAATAAAAAAAATCACATTTTCTCCTCTCATATTTTAATTGACCCATGAGTGGGGTAGCATAACAATTTCAAAGTCATTTAAGTTATATTAGACGAGTTATGAAGCCCTAAGGGCAAAATGGTATTTTTGAATTTTGATTCTTTAATTAAAATTTAGGATCAACCAAAAGAGTAAATAGGTAATGAATGCTCATAATCAACTCTTTTAGATGATTGAAACATAAAGGGTTTAAGTGGTAGAAAACAATTCATCACTATTTATCAGAAGGTTAATGTTGTAATTTCTTTAATTATTGTGATTTAAAAGTTAAACTAATTGAGTGATCCTAAGGAGAGGGGTCTAATTTCAAAAGATCATAATACACTAATTAAAACCTCTAGTTAATGGTTGGATTATAACACAATATTTGATGAGAATTAAACTCACTTAATTTAACATCCTTAAAGTTATAAATCTGCAAATTTACACATAAAATTTTAGGGGCTTAGTAGTGAGCTAGGTTTAATCTAACTTGTTTAAATAGGTTATTGAAATGAAACATAATTATATTTAAATGCCCTTGAAACACTACTAGCCCGACTTTAATTAAAAAGGTTAAGTTCCTTAATAGATCAACTTTGCCCTTAAGGTTCTCTACCCACATAATTCAGAAATGAAACATTAGATGATAGTTACTCCACTCATAGAGTTGATTAAAACATCAAAGTTCATTGAGCAAAGGTTGTATAAATTCATTAAAACTAAATCTAAATTTGGATGATTAATTGAACAATTAAATAAGATCAAATGAACTCAAATTATTTCAAAGGGTTCTGAAAGCTACTAGGGTTTGTTTCCAAACACTTTTATAAACTTTTGGATATTTTTAAGGACAATTAAACTTATCATACTTTGTTCGAGAAAATCATCCATTAAAACCTTTAAGGATACACCTAGTTATGACTTAGGGTTTGTTAGATACACCTTCAACTGGTCTTCTTGTTTTATGTTCTTGCAATGTATTTAGATTTCCTGCAAAAATTATATATATGTTCCAGGTTCTAACATTTCAGCAGGAGAAGTGAGAAGATGAAAGGTTTGCGTTTACAGTTTTATTTACTTTCTGTCATTTCATTTACTACAATTCACTACTGCTTCAACATACCACACATGCTTGGTTAATAAAACGAAAACTTTTCAAAAATAAAAATTTAAATAATTTTCAAAATTAAATTAAGCATCTTCAAAGGTAACCATAAATACTTTAAAATATAATTAAACATAAAAAGTCCTTTTGAATTTACAAAAGTCACTCGGATGAGTTAACCCATGGTTTCTAACGAGATCCCCCCTGTTTAAATGAGCTTAAAAACTTGTTTAAGGTAAGTAAAATTAAAAGAAAATAGTGGTACCAGAATGAGGAAACTGTGGGATCCTAATTGGTGTCACTCTAATCAACTTTAATCCCCCCATATTGATTGAATTTACTTGTCATTTAAACCTTTTAAACCTTTAGACTTTAGGACTGCTACTTCACCGAGGAGGTTGGAGCTAACTTCAAGGGAAACATTCTACAACTACGAGTGGATCTACAACATCAAACTCTTCCTTAGAATTAAACCACAAGCCATATGATTTTAAGGTCATTTTCCTAGTGCAACATAAATCCTCACCTTATCCTTAGGTTTTTGCACAATCATGTTGTGTAAATTAAGTCTTAACTCATTCTAGGATTCCAAGGTTGATAAATCCTCATATCTTTCAGGGTATTTGTATGATTATTTCTTACAAATGTAAGCCTAAATAATAAAATTGGAAGGATAAAGTTTCAATAATTTCCTTCTTGAAATTGATGCCAAACCATAACATAACTTAGGAAGTCATTGAGGTTGTCCTCAAGATCAGTGATAACACTTTGGATTCCATAACAATGTTCTAAACTTGAGGCTTTCCCATTTGATATTCCTTAGTCTGATCTTTGAAAAGTCCTACCCTTTGAAAATCTTGAAGACAATATTTTCTGATCTAAATTGAGAGTTTTCTTAGGTGCCTTGGTTATTTAAGATGTGATTAATTATAGGGGCTTGCCCTTATAAGAAACTTTAACAACACAAATTTATATTAACCCTATCGAATATTTTATTTTAGATAGGGAAATTCATCGGTCAACATAAATGGTGTTGCAGACTAAAACATATGTTATGAATTCTTTAGTTTATTTATTCGAGCCTCTTTAGCAAGTGAGGTGTCTATTCCTTGGGGTAGATGCATCATATGCAGTGTTGTGCTCCTTTATTTACATTTTTTTTATGTGAGATCAGTTCGGACTCGTATTTTCAAAATAAAAATATTACTTTCAAAAAATAATATATATTATATTAAATCAAATATCTTCTTACCAATTTGGCAACCAAAAATTTTTTGGCGACTCTGATGGGGACTAGTTTCACTCTCTATTATGATTAAAATGTGTTGTGTTCATATATCGGTAATGTGGCCATGTCCCTCAGGGACTAGATTATCCTTCTGTCATTGACATGCTTTGTCAATTTCTTTCTTTGACAAGTACGGTCAACTCTTTTGGATTCCAAGACCGTCTATTTAATCTCATTTAAACAGAGAGATTCAGGAGTCTTTTATGAATCTCTCTTGCTAAAGAGGCTCGAATAGGTGAGTCTTTTATGAATCATTTGTGTGGGGTTGGACTCCCAATAGGTGAGTTGGTGGACTAGTTTCGCCTCGACGATGTGTGCTGTGAAGCAGTTTCTACATTGGGGCCTAAACTTCACTATTTATAGTATCTTTCAGGTTTGGTTTGCTATTTTACAAATCAAGCTAAATCATTATGTCTCTTTATCCTCGCTTATTTTTTTATCAAAACTCTTTATTGAACAATAAATTTGAAAATGAAGATAAGAAAGGACGTAGCTAGCTCAGAGAATGACCGTTGTTAATTTTTTGTGTTCGCACTAAAATTACAATGTGATGGCCAATACTAACCCTTGGAACTTCTTTTTAAAGCTGCTATGGTGGCGTTCCCTACCTGAATTTCTCCTGCAACCTACACACCATCCGTGATGCCTGCAACACTGCACCAACAATCAAGTTTGGAGCTGGATTCAACGAGTTTGAAGTTGTACTTAGGAAGCTCCGTTTGTCATTGTGAAGATTGCATGTCCAAAAGTTCAAGAGCCCTTTGTTAAGTTTGATTTGAATTATCACAAGGAATTCCTTTCTTATAAGAAGGTGAAGATTGCTACCATCCCGACACCCATTAAGTCTACTGTCTCAACATCCGACCGCTCGAGAGTCGTCACACCTACTGTTGTCGGATTCATTGTCACTGTGCCTACCGTGCCATCTATTAAAGAAAAAGAAATTTTGATCAAAGAAGATTCAGTCGACGAGTTCACTACTCCAGCGTCAATATTTGAAGTCAGTTCCAGTTCAGGGTTTAAGCTGCCGACTAAGTCACAAAGAAGAAATCGAAGCCAGATGATTTGGAGGGCCGCCATAGACTAGGCTATGAAAGAGCCTTTGTTGATCAGATTTCTCACCAGGAGGAACTTGGATTTCATGAGATTTTTCCTCTCCTATGAGGAAGTAGGTTTCATCCATTAATGGATACCAATGGGGATAAGAGAAATTATGAGATTGCCACTGCTCAGTCGTCACCACAAGATCATAGTAAGGTGAGGGAGAAGCCCACTCATATCACTAAAGTTTGTACTATTTAAAAGACTAGCTACCAAGGAGGGGTGTACTGTTGTTGATTTTCTAAAGTGAGTGTGATGCACGATCTCACCTCAGATGAAGAAAGAAATATTGAAGGATATCAGAGATGTCCACCAGTTCTAGAAAACAATTGAAGTGCCTCCATCTCATGTTCTAGTTAGATTCCGGCTGGGAAGCCGTGTTGATAAGACTACCACCATTACATATTCTATTCTTGTTACTCTGAAGTTTGTAGGACGTCAATCGGCTAAGTCACGTTTGGGTTCGAGGATACTACCCACCACCGTTCATAAAAACTTTCCAAAGAAGGATAAAGGGAAGAGACCTGTTATCAGTGTAATTGTTCTGCCCCACGAGGAGCATACTTCTCTTTGACATACCAATGCCTCTTTCAAGATGCTCCATCTTAAACCATCAACATCAATGAAGATATTATAGGTACTCAATGGTGTTGGCCTAGTACCTCTTGATGAGCTAGTAAGGCAATTTTGTGTAATGAAGCATAGATCTGATGCGCCAGAGGTTGTTACCGCCATTAGTAAGTCCATCATGCAGCATGATGATGTTCATAAGAAACCTCTAGAGCTCATGATTCAAAAGAAAGTAATCATAGAAAATCTAGAGAAGCTTTGATTTGAGATAACAGAATTGGCTAAAGAGCAAGGCCTACGTGTTGTTCATGATGATGCAGATTTTGATTTCACAAATTATCTCGATGAGGACCTCATGAAGATTAATGTTGTTGAAACTAGGGCTGTTATATCCATGCATGATGCTCCACTTTCTATTTAGGAGAATGCTGCAGATGACTTGCAAAGGGCCATTAAATTAGGAGATGAACAAATTACATGAATGGAGAAAAGAATGGAAGAGATGGTTGCCACTATGATCGCCACGACTATAGTACATGCGCAGTCTCAGTCACTATAATTAGTTTCACTGAAGGTCAATCAACCTGAAGTTGTGCACATAAAAGATGATAGAAGAGAGGTCGTATCTGCCAGTAGGGATGTAATGCAAAAGAAGGATTTAGTCTAATGCTTGGTACCAGAAAAAGACATCAAGTTGATGATTGAACAACAAATGAGGGAAGCCTTAGGCCAGTCTAAGGGAGGTGCATCAATTTCAAAAGTTAGACCTTACCCGAATGAATTTGATGTCAGAACTTACCCTAAGGGCTTTGTGTCACCAAACTATAAGACTTTTGACAGAACCAGAAATCCTCATCAGCATATGGCTTACTTTAGAGCAAGTTGTTGTAATACCAAGGCAATGAAGCATTGTTGTTCTCCTAGTTCCTTAGCAATTTATCAAGAATAGCATTTGACTGGCTTGCTGAGCTGACCAATGGGTCAGTGAAGACATTTGCTAAGTTGGAGCACTTATTTGTGAAGAGGTTTGTTGGAGCACAACACCATGTCACCATAAAAGATCTAGTGGAGGAAAGACTGAAACCTAACGAGATCTTGGTTGACTATATCCTAAGATAGAGAAACTTGAGCATGAAGTGTGAACCTCAAATACATGAACATAAAGTGACTGAGATTCTACTCAAAAGCATCCATGAACCAGTGGCTTTCATGCTCAAGGGACTCACTATCAAATCATTGGAGAAGTTACTCATCAAGGCCAGCAGCTTACATGAGGAGGTTAACCACATGAAATCCCAGGAAAAGGCTGAGAAGTCTGGAACAGTCAAGATATTTGAAAAAAAATTTGGGACAGTAGAACCAGTTGATAAGGTCAAGCAACCAATGAAGATTTAGAGTGATCAGTCTTAAATAGGTTCTCAACAGTGATCATAGCATGAACAGTTTTGTCAGCATAAGCAGAAACAATAGTATGACCAGTTTAGACCGTAGTCTTATTAAAAAAAGACTGTACCAGAAAGATGGTAGACAGAGTTTGAAATTTACAGAACCAATGAATAGGGTGTATTCTTTCAAGGATGAAGCTGTGCCAAAGATGTTTACAAATTTCTGAAAAAATCTAAGTTCAGATTGCAAAGCCAAAGAAGCTAGAAGAGGTTGATTAGAAGGATCATCCTAGCTATTGTCCATACCACAGACTCCTTGGACATACCATAGAGGGATGCTTCAGTTTTAAGGATTAGCTCAAGAGAAATCTCAAACAAGGAATTATAACAATCCATAAATAATATTTAAAAGAATCTGAAAGAGGTTTTGTGAATATAATTTCAATCGAGCCAATTAACCCAACAGTGTCGTATTCAGAGGGAGATGGTTGGAGCATAGTTTAGAGCATATCATCCAAGAAGATACTTTTTCAGATTCAGACTGCGTCAACACAAGCTGCCGTTCAGAGTGTACGACCTGCCAGACCGAAGATGGAGATCACAATGAAAAAGCCGTCGCAGCCAGAGGAGAATAAGAACATAACCTTGCATGAGATGAATACCGTTAGTGCAAGGGGTAGGATAGGGACTGCCTCTGCTTGATTGGTTGTTTCAGATTCAGGGGAGAAACTCCTCGACCCATTGACCATGTCTGACTATCTTTTTGATCTTCCGGGGTCTTTTGATAATAATGACTATGGTTTAAGCTATGTTTTAACTGTCTCTAGTGATAACGTAACTAACGGTGACCAATCTAACCGCGATCTTGATTCCCAAAGTGATCCTCAAATTATACATAAGTCTGATGAACATGTCAAAGAGAATGAAGAAATTGTCAACGACGTTGGTTACCACAGTTCTGGGAGTGAGGAGTCAGTCCTTGAGTATCAAGGATCCCCGATAATAATCAATTTAGACTCGTTAGATTCAGAAATTACACTAGAAGAATCAACTACAACATCTGAAGAAGAAGAAATTACAGAAATTAATTTAAGGAGCGGGAAGGTACTACCCACAAGGATAGCTCCAATGGACAAAGCAAAGCAAATATTCTCTTGAGAAGAACCACCTCCGCCTGCTCAAGTAGAATAGACACATATCGAAGTAAAAATTGGAGGTATTTATAAAGTGGATTATAACATTCTAACTCATTTTAATAGGTTGCGACCAAACTAAGCATATATGACACTTTGATCTTGTCAAAGGAGATCAAGGAATCTCTGATCATGACCCTACTTGATCCAGAAATTTGCTTAGCACAATTGGTCTGCACATCCTTAGATGAAGTTTGTTTGTTAACGAAACAACCTGGGGTGACCCTCACCGATGAAGACTTACTGCTTGGTACTACCAATCACAACCAACAACTATACATCTCTGTCAACATAAGCACATTTGTGCTCTCCTGAGCTTTTGGTAGATCTAAGAGCATCACTCAAATTGATGAGTCTACGGACATTAGCATGATTGGATATTGATTCTCAGAAGCTTACCACCGATAAGATGATCCTAAGAGGATTCAATCTGAAGGGAGAGAGAGCTTCGTGATCAATTTCACTACTAATAAAGGTTGGAGAGCTATTAACAACCACTAAATTCTATTTCATCAGAGCGAAAACTTTATTTTATGCTTTGCTTGGTCAACCATGAATTCATGAGCATAACAAGGTTCTATCATCGCTACACAAGTGCATCAAGTATTTTAAAGAGCGACAAGAATATTACATCAAAGGGGACTTGCAGTCATTTTCAGTTCATGAAGTAGGCATCTATGAAGACATCTCCTACTACGCTTCTCCAAAGAAGATTGTCTTTTCCCGTGAGTTTGTGTCAAATGAGATTGGAGATTCAAAGAGATTACAAGAGCAAAATTATTAAACTTCGCTTCAACGATCTACCACCACTTCTTTGTAATGAGTTGGTGGAGGTTCTTTTAGCGCACGCATCTAAGACCAAGGTTGGAGACGTGCACAAGGAGGAACCAACATGATTGTTGGATGAACAAAGCTGACCATTAGCATCAACATGGATGAGAGCTCTAATGAAGATGAATCATATGAACAGATAATGATGATAAAATAGAAGAAATCATAGTTCGAGATTTCATTAGAAGAAGTGGAAAAAGAAAATATGAGTCAATGTATGATTGGATCAACCACTACGTGCACGCCATGAACCTTATTCCGATTCACACTCAAAAGATCGATAATTTAGTGGTCAAGGAAGTCCAGGGTGTTGGTTTAAAACCGATCAAGTTTCACCATACTTCTCTTACTACTAATTTTAAAACTCATGTAAATTTGGAAGAGAATGATTTTAATGAATTAATAGAATTACCATTTGGTTAATTTTCTCCTTGTGTTAAAAAATTAATTCAATAGAGTTATGTGCTTAAGAAAATGAAAAAAAGATAAACTACACCTCTTTGAGAAATTATGGAATTTTAAAGGTCAAACTCTCAACTCAAAAGAGGGTCTCAGATTTGGTACGATAGGACAAGTCGATGATTCAGAATTTTGCATGGTTGTTACTAGTGAATTAGAAGAGTATTGCCTTGATGTGGAGGATAGTTTTGAAGACTCTTCGATAGATGACACTCCGTCAGAGTTTGAGGAGGAAAGTAAGTCAATAATTGATGAGCTGAAGGAGGTTAACCTCGAGATTGAGGAGCAGCCCCAAACAAATTTCATAAGTTCTCCACTCAACAAGGAAGAATCTAAAAATCTAATCAAGTTACTATTAGAATTTAAGGATTGCTTTGATTGGAGTTATGATGAAATGCTAGCATTATCCCCAGAAGTTGCAGTTCACAGGCAAGGAGTAGACGAGAGTATAACTCCAGTAAAACAAGCTCCCAGGAGAATGCGCCTCGAAAGAGAGCAACAAGACATTACTGAGGTAAAAAAATTAATAAACGCTAACTTGGTGCGAAAGGAGCAATTCCTTACATGGTTAGTCAATGTTGTGTCATTTATGAGAAAAATTGGACAAATTTAGGTATGTGTTGACTTGGGGGATTTAAACAAGGCGTGTCCAAGGGATGAGTTTTTGTTATTGATACCAGAGTTAATAGTGAACATCACATCAACACATGAGATTTTCTCTTTCATGGATAGATCATCAGGATACAATCAGATTAAGATGTCTACAGAAGACGTACCACTTACAGCTTTCAGAACATCGTTCGGAATCCTTTGTCACACAGTGATTCCATTTGGTTTGAAGAACGCCAGACTTACATATCAACGAGCTATGACAAAGATATTTGGTGACCTCAACCACAACCAAGTAGAGTGCTACGTGGATGATTTGGTCATCAGAAGCAAACGGTGAATAAACCACCTGTATGATTTAAGGATCATGTTTGAATGACTACGACAGTATAATCTTAAGATGAATCCCTTAAAGTGTGCCTTCAGTGTTACCTTTAAAAATTTTCTAGGATTTGTTGTCTGTCATCGAGGAATTTAGATTGACCCACATAAGATTAAAGTAATCTTGGAATTGTTGCCTCGCAAAACTTTGGAACAACTGCAATTCCTTCATAGCAAACTAGCATACCTAAGATGTTTTATATCAAATCTGTCAAGTAGGTTTAAGCTGTTCTTGACAATAATTAAAAAGATTCCAAATTTGTATGGGAAGAGAAATGCCAATGAGGCTTTGAGGATATTAAGCAGTATTTAACGACAACTCCTATTTTGGCAACCCCGAACCCGAGAAAACCTTTGATAATTTATACTACAGCCTTAGACTTCTCTCTCAGAGCCCTGTTAGCTCAGGTTAGTGACGAGGGTAAGGAAAACACACTCTATTACTTGATTCGATGTCTAATATCGATAGAGGTAAAATATTATTCTATTGAGAAGCATGGTCTAGTTGTAATTTTCACCACCTAGAAGCTTAAGCATTGCATGTTGTCTCATAAGATCACCCTTATTTTGAAAGTTAATTTGTTGCAATATTTGTTGACCTGACCAACACTTTCTGGATGCTTAATGATCACGACTTTATATATGCTTAAAAATACAAGATAAATATGGACGTAATAAATATTCAATAATT
>JXCR01025929.1:0-27476 GCA_002079205.1 Phalaenopsis hybrid cultivar
CACACCTGTAGTCGGATACAACCCTAGCTAAGAAAGAGCACCTGGAGGCAGTAATATGAAATCAAAATTAATCAAAAGCTAACCCTAAGTAAGCAAAACAACCAATATATAATAACTAAGAGATAAAATAGGAAAGAGAGGCTTCCCTTTTGGGCAGCAACCAAAAAAGGAAGGGGAGTTGGTGTCAAGCAGAGTAGGCAAGTGTGACAAACAAAGAAGGAATGAGTGTGGCTATAGCCTTGGACAGGTTGGCTAATTGGTTGACCCTGCTCTCCCTGGCTAAACCAGCCGATTTAGCAGGCTTATAAAAGCATCGCATCAATCTTCCAGGGTTGGGGGAGCTTCGACTTCATGCAACGAAGCTTATGGTTTTTCGTTTGCAGTCCTGTCAGCACCTGGATCCTACTATCGACAACACTGTCTCCCAAAGCATGTGAGGAGCTTTCTCCCCTTGTGAGCATATAGCTATATTAATTTGCTCCTCTGAGAGTCCACTACTACACCGGCTTTAGCCTAAGTGTCTCGCATATACTGTTGAATCCTCCCAAAGTAATCTACGGTTGGTTCAATTCAGTTTGAGGTGAGGTTTAACTTGAACATCTCCGAAAAGTGGCTGTCATGGTGATAAGATATTGACTGTGATATCCCACAATGCTCTTTATCGTGATTGTCATGTGTCTAGAGCTTGTGTCTCAATCCTATCATCCTTTGTCGTCACCAACACAAATCCCACCGATGTTGCTCTATTGCTAAGGGCATTGGTGACCTCGTGCTCTGCCGAAGGTAGGACTGTGCGCTTACCATTCTTGGTGAAGGAATAGGTGTTTCTGAGTCATGTTAAGTTCAACGATCAAATTGCCACAGTTTTCCCAACAAAAGGTGGCATGTGTCTATGGGGACCACATCACACTACACATGATCCCGCAACAGAATTCAAATTGAAAACTCCACTAGGCATCCCCGATTAATGCTGACGTTGTTTTACTTCTGCAACCATGTCAGAAAATATGGTTGGGAGTGTCTCCGAGTCAAGAGACCTAACTTCTTAACCATCTAGGTAGATGCCACGTTCTTGATTGTCCCTCCATCGATAATAAGAATGCATATCTTTTCGTTCTCAGTGCAGCGGGTGTAGAATAAGTTGTGGAAAAGCCACTGCGGATCCCTCGTATCCTCACTGTGGGACCAATCGAACAACAAATCTCTCTCCTTCATCTGGTTGAAAATGATACACCTCACCCTATTCCTCAGTGATCTCCTCATCGCTAAACTCCACGACACGCTGCTTCATGAAAGACGCAACTCATCTCGCTGGGTAGCTGGAGGCAATGCACCCATATCTGTGGCATTAGAAGCATTGCATGGCGAGAACTGTAATCGATGTGCTACTCTTATCAGACTTCTTCTCACTAAGGGTGGCTCTACCCTTATCTGAACAAGTTTCTCGAATCCTTGAGTTGTGCTCCTGTTGTGAGTGATTGTCTGACTGGGGATGGTTGTTTGCTCTATTTTTGTTGTCGTTTTACTTTCAGTGCTAAGATCTAGACACCCCCAAGTGAACAATAAACTTGCAGATGTACTACTTTTTTAATAATGCGCTTCAGGCCCTCAAGGTATCGGGCCACAATGTGCTCCTCTGACTTATTTCAGTTGTTAATTCCTCTATTAAAAGGTCTCGCTGTTGTAGGTTGTGAAGCCTCAAAAATGTCTTGACAGTAATGAGGAAAGTATTTCTTTTGCATTGCTTTCTTCATCTTCTCTCACATAGCTGTAAGTTCAACCACAAAAAGGCGCTCTTTTTCAACTTTATACCAGCTAGATTTAGATTTACCCACTTATACTCTAGCACATCATTGTATTTATAGACTTGTTCAACAAATTGTAGCCAATCAATAAATTCATCTAGATCCATACCTTTCACAAACTCTGGTAGATCCACCTTGATTCCATAGTCTCCATATCCTCCAACCGATGCCTTCTTTCTAACCCTCCTCTGATATTGGATTCTGAAAGGTCATGGCCTTTCATTTTCATCATTGAAACCCTCCCTATAGAATGGGTTGAAATTTTCAACCCTTTCTTCTCTTTGACTTTCCCTATTGACAGTAAGTCCTTCCTGGGTGTCATCCTCAATGTCCACCAATCTTCGCTTTAAGTCGGCAGATCTCTCGTTGTGTCTCTTCCCAATTTGGCTCGGACATGTTTCTCCTTAGTGGCATCTCCAGGGTTTGGAGTGGGAGATGAAAAATGGCAAAAAAAAAATGATTTAGTGTTTGCTGATTTTTGAAAGCAAGAAGGGAAAATTAGTGCTAGGTGACTGGCTATGGTTTGTGAATAGGAAATAAAATTTTTGGTGGAGGGGTAAGGTGAATGCTAGGAAACTCTAGGATAGGACTATGATCATGCTAGCTCTGATATCAGATCATACCGGAGATAGCCCAAACAACAAGAGAAAATAAGAAATTATTATTGTAGAAATGCAAATAGGTTACAACAACTCTTCAAATTGAAAATAAATGAATACAAATATAAAAGACACCCTGAGCGATGGCAAAGGGGGTAGGAGGCAACTAGACAACAAGTAGATGATTGGTATTAGGGAAGGCGATCACAAGGGACAGTCAGGGAAGGCTGACAGTAGAAAGAAAGACTGCTAAAGAGGTATTGTGGTGGTCGATAAGGATGTTGGGAGGAGGCTCGACAACAGGGAGTGATTGCTGGAAGGAGGGCATCATCAAAAAAGGTGGCGGCTGGTAGGAGGGCGGCGACAAGGGAAGAAGGATATGTGGAGGATAAGGTAGGGTTAGTCGCCACCTCAGAATAGGATACGATAGAAGAACCACCTGTCCTCAGATACAACCCTAGCTAGGGAAGAATACCTGGAGGCAGAAACCTAAAATCATAATTAATCAAAAGCCAACCACAAGAAAGCAAAATAACAAATATATAATAGCTAGAGGGCAAACAACAAACAGAGAAAGCAATTGTGATAGGAAGGGGAGGCGTCCCATTTGGGTGGCAACTAGCAAAAGGAGGCTGGCAGCAAACAAAGAAAGCAATTTTGACCAAACGAGAAGGAAAGGGCGCAACTGTAGCCTTGGACCGGTCGGTTCAACCAACCAATTCAACCGGCCCATAAAAGCTCAACTTCAATATCTCCATCATGGTAACATATCCCAAAATTCTAAATGCTACAACTCTCACTCTCATCTTGTTTTTTGCAGACATAATCACTTTTTCTTGCTCTTGAATGGCATTCGTTGAGAATGTAAAATTCGTAGTAGAAATGGTAAAAATCTATCTTGCTCTTCTTGATTTCATCTCCTAATGTGCTTGCATGGCTCTTGGGTAGTTAAAACTAAAAACCCTAATTCTTTAACATATTCATGAAACCCCAATTCTCATGCATGCTTGAAAGCACACATAACTCCAGTCTCAACATCAAAAATCCTAAAACCTAGATTGGTTTCCGGAAACATTACAAGAGATCCTAAGAGTTTACGTAAAGCATATCTTTATACTATTGGCTCAAAATGTATGCATTATAAATCCAAGATCAATTAGCATGATAATACATATATTTTTGTGATTGGAAATTAGATGATGATTGCTTGCTACTCTTTAGAGAAGCGTGGTGACCCGTCACATTAGGCCTGTTTGACCATTGGAATAGCTGCAACATGCTGCTAAGAAAAGTACACCATCAACTTCACTTTCAATATGGATTAATCATAATCGGATGATTAATGATTTCAAACAAACTCTATTATGAAGAAAGCCAAACCATAACTCATTCAAATGTTCTATACAAAAGAGAAGATACTTACAGATCTTCAATGATTCAAAATAATGATATTATTAATTGTAAGGTAGTCAACTTCATCAAAAAAGCCTTGACCCAAATTTTGTTTCATTTTTAATTGTAGGAGCAAATGATTTGACGGGGGATCCATGCGGAGAGGCTTTCCAAATTATAACTTCGCTATAATATTTTCCAGGTTGAAGGAATTACTGCTATTTTTACAAGTTTTGTAACCTTATAAGAACCTTCCAAACAGGTTGGGGAAATTTCTTAGATGATCCTACAAATTTTAGAAAGACAGAGAAGGTTCCACACTTAAAATTACATTAAATTAATGGGTAAATGTTTAGTTAACCATATCCATAATTTACTGTTCATTTCAGCTATTTTATTTGCATTTAAATAGTTTCTTAGGTTTACAATTATTGCTCTTCAAAAGCTCGAAAGGCAAGATTTTTTTTTACTTTTATAAGAAAATTGACAACATTAAAGATAACAAAAATGCAAAATTTCATGTATAAGACTCAATAAAATATAAAAATAGTTAAAATTCTAACTAATACACACTCAAATCATGCAAATTTTAGTGCCTTTAATTCCACACATGCTCTCTCGTTGAACCCCATACATGTGTGTGACCTAGTCATGGTCGCTCTCCACTCATTAATTTTAAGTGAACCAGCCAAAGTTTGGCCTATGCTGCTTTTCTCACACGTCATTCCTTTCCAACTCACATTCCGAAGTACAGTCCTCTCCTATCATGGCATCCTTTGCACACGCGCGCGCACACACATACACACACACAAAAAAAAAGTAAAGAGTAAAGCAAATAATTGAATGCCTATATCTTGCATACATTCCAAAGCTCACATCATTGTCACACCACTTGTTGACCTCTATATCTGTGCCACAAGACGAATTGAATAGATACAACTAATATGGTCACGATGCAATATCATGTGAATAGTCAAAATACTTCAACAACCACTAAAATTATCCAAATGACTTTCAAATGTAAACCAAGACTGTGCTGATGCATTTGAAGCATCGAATTTATACAAGAGGGTGCCTTCTATGATTGAAAGAAGCAAGGGTGAAAACTCAAACCGTCATGCGACGTGCACAATTTAAGCCAAAAAGTTCCCTTCACAATCGCTGAAGTTACTCAACGAGTTTCGTTTATAAAACAAAATGCACAAGCATGTCTAGCACGTCAACTTTGCCTAGGAAGGATTACTCATATTGCCATGCTTGTGTAAATCTACCGATAGGGCGAAAATTGAGATATTTAAATAAAAATTTTAAAATCTCGTTTTTTTCCTGCTAAACCACTGCCCTGTTCATGTGCTCACCGCTAATCTCTTTTTGCGCCCATATCTCCACTTTCTCTCCAACCAATTCTAAGCCTCCACCTAACCAAAAAAATAAAAAAAGAAAAAAAGAAAAAAGAATTCAAACCTAGTACTAATTTCTAGTCAGTCCTCCCACCCGTCATTTGCTCCCCCTCTTAGTTCACATAATCCCTCACGCTGTCTCTACTCTTTCATCTCTGCTAAGTCTCATCCCAGTAGCCACGAGGGCTTCCTCACTTGCACGATGCAGGTGAGCAACACTCCTTCCCTTCTCAAATCCCTCTCCTTCTCCTCCTGCTCTCTTGAATTGAACCCCTGCACAAAGCTCATATCACATCAACCCCACCCACAGCTCCACCTCCTGCACCCCTGCTTGCTTGACCATATTGATCTGAGATCAAGAAATCAAGTCCTAATCACGAAGACAAATATAACTAAGACAACTTTTGGGACTAGGTATGACCATTATGAATTCTTAATTATGCATTTTAACTTAACCAATGCTCATGCTTGTTGACCTTATTTTTGGTAAAGTCTCTTTCTCTTCTTAGAGCCTGGGATCTAGCCTTTAGGGTTTCCTACCGATTCTCTTAGAGAACTAGCTTGGGGCCCACGCTGATTAGAAATTCGAGCCATTTCTTGACTCCACTCAATTTCATGTGACCGGTTCTAAATCCTCAACGCTTAGTCGAGTCGATTAGAACCAACACGACGAAACTCGAGTCGAGTACCCTTAAAGATCTGAAACCCTAGGAAAACCCATTGCGATCTCCGCACAGCACGAATACCCCAGTGCACACAGTGACGCGCATAATTATCAAAATTCATGTTACCCGTACCCGTCAGAGGCTTTACGATCGATCACGGACGATTATTTTAAAAGAATTCGAATTTGATGTGTTTCGACCCGACCGTCGACGAAATCGTCTGAACAATCCTGGATGACGAAACGGAACGCGTCGGCCCGTCCAGAACGTCGACTTTAGTTAGGAAGGACTCCCATTTCAATATGATTTTGTGCATGAGCGAGAGTTGCGCAATTTGAAGATTTTTAAATATTATTTATACCTTGGGGGGAGTATGTTTGGCAATATAAGACCAATGTGGTCTTTTATTATGGGGTAAATCCTTAGCTTGCCGCGGGCCCTGCTTGGTTTCGTCCCCAATTGGAGCCCAGGCTCCTCTCGCTCGTGGCCCCTCTTAGCTCCGTCTCCAAGATTTAGCCCTAGTGGGGTCTTCCTTCGTGTTGGTCCACTCCCTTCGCGTAACGAGGAGTTGGATCTTCCCGTCTCGACATCCTCTGCCTAAAAAGTCTTCTCTTTCTAAAGCTTTCTGTTTCCTGTCGCTGAGCAGGAGCCCATTCGAAGTATAGATTCTCTGGGTGTGTGTGTTCCCTGGGTCATGAATGGGGAAAGTTCTCCTCCTTCCCGATCTTTCTTCGCTGTGGTATCGACTGCGACGTTTCTTTTTTTTTTTTGGGGGCTGGGTGTTGTGCTTTGTCGAGAGAGGTTCCGCGAGCACCTCTTTCTCGCTGGTGTCGATAAAAATCGATAGAGAGAGTTCTCTGTGAGGTGACGAAGCTTGAGGCCTGGGGAGGTTCTGCGGAAATTTCTTCTCAGCTAGGTGCTTGTGAACTCGGAGTCCGGGAGTGCTGTGGCTTTGCTTGTGAACTTGAGGTTTAGGAGTGTCGTGGCTTCCTTTTGTTGGTTACAGAAGCCCAAGCAAGGCATGTTTCCTCCCATCTGGTCTTCATCCTTGCTCGACACATGCTGGAGACGTTAAAATAGAGGAATGCATGCGGGGGGGGATGAGGTGGGGTTTATTTTGTTCCTGTTGACATTTAATGTTGGAATCATGGCTAGCTGTTAGAATTNTTCTGGTCTTCAACCTTGCTCGACACATGTTGGAGACGTTAAAATAGAGGAATGCAAGCAGGGGGGATGAGGTGGGGTTTATTTTGTTCCTGTTGACATTTAATGTTGGAATCATGGCTAGCTGTTAGAATTTTTTTAGCTTGCTTCAGTTCAAATGTATATCGTTGGGCCTGTTTTAAATGTTCCATGATACTTAGCTAAGAATGTAGGCTAATGAAAGGCATGGTTTAATCCTTATGCATGTGTCAACTTCCTCCTTATGTTCATATCATATCTATGTTGGTACATTGGGGTTTCAGGGCTGTTTTAGCCTCCTGAGCTGCAGTTTTCCTTGCTGCCTGGGTTTAACATAGAGTATTTATGGGTTGTTTCAGCCTTATGGGCTGCGGTTTCCTTTGTTGTACTGATTCGATACTGGAGCTTTTGAAGATTTCTTTTTTACTTTGGGGCTTTGTTTTGTGTTTCCTTATTGTCCTCCTACTCGAGACGTGTTCAGGTGGCTTTTAATTGATTTGGGGCTCTTAGAGGTTTGGTTTTGGTAGCTCGGTTTTGCTTTCTGTTGTTCGCTCTATTCGAATATATGTTAGAATTATTTTTTGCTTTGAGCAACTGTTTAGTGTTTCGGTTTTGCTCCCTGTTACTCCTGTTCGAATAAATGCTAGAATCTATTTAATATTTTGAGCAGTCGGTTTTGAGGCTTGGTTTATTTCCTATCGATGCCTCCCTATTCGAAAAATATGTTGGATGAAAATTTGGCTTTCTTCTAAAGCTAGGGAGCTTGTTTCGGGCTTGGTTTTATTCCCTAGCCGCTCTTGGCCGTAAGCCTTCGTGTTGTGTTACTTTTGCTTGGTTTGGGCTTAGCTGTCCCCTTTGTTGCTTCACCTAGCCGCGGGCCTTCCTCCTAGTTCCTGGGTGTGGGTGCAGGTTGGTATTCTCTCCTGGCGTCCCCTGACCGTGAGCCTCCCTGTTGTGTTCTCTTGTTCGTGTTGTGTGTTAGTTGATGGCTTCCTTTTACCTGCTCCTACTTGTGAGCTTATGGCTGTTGGTTTAGGTTTGGTGGTTCCTCTTGGTGCTCCTACCTGGGAGCCTTTTGTGTTGGTTTGTTCCTTTGTGCACTCGCTTGGTGGCTCCTTACTGCCCTGGCCATGAGCACCTAATGGGATTCCTTGAATGATGATGGGTTCATATGACATTGGAAGCTTTTAGTTTGAGGTGGAATTGAATGCTTTAATGTTTGTGAAATGGAACATTCTGATTCTTGTTATTTGGACGAATTCAAATGCCCCCCCATTTCGATGAATGATTTGTTAAATGTTTGGAGATGTTTTGGGGCCTAATTTTGCAGGCTGAATTGATTGCAATAAAAAACGACAAAAGAAAGAAAAAAAGAAAAGAAAAAAAAATCTTTTGATATTTGCGAAAGGTTTGGGGAATAACTTAGAAGTCTCTAAATTGTGCCTTTCGGAGCTGTTCCTGGTTAGCATCGGGAAGTGTGCCTATCTAATTGCTCATTTGAGAAGTCCCATCGGGCGGATATTTTAGGCTAACCCTCCCACCACTTTAGCTTTTCTTCCCTAAATTAATTTTGGGGATGGGTTAGCCTTCTTTCTTTTTCATTTCTTGCTTTTCGGTTCACTTTCCCTACTTTTTGGTTTGAGTTTTGAATGTTTATGTCTGATACATAAGTGCGCGCGTATATAGTTCTGACTATATATGAAACAATCAAATAAGGTAGTAAGTTGGACGGTCGTTTTGGGTATTAGGCTTTGATGATAAGACATTCGATGATAGAGCGGAATAATATTTCATCCTAAGACATCGGGACTCAATCTGGGGACCCGTTGAAGTGTAGGATGACAATATTATCCACTGACACTAGACTAACATGACACCCTTACCTTCTTAGTTTGTTGATGGTCCCGGCCAGATGGTTCGATCGACTTGTGGACAATCATATTTTGATAAAAATGATAAGAACAAATACACTATTTTCTAAAGTATTTTGACTACCAAAATTGACATTGCTTTTCTTATATGCATGAAACTTATATGCATGCAAAAACATAAATTTTAAATAATATAATTTGATTATCCACTTGTCAATCGCCGGTATTGGGCTAAGGAGTACACTCTTAAGTTGGTATAATAGGACAATTTTCTAGTTGAATGTCCGGCTCTATACATACGGATGATTGATAGTTGCCTTCAGAGTATTTCGAGAATACCTAATTCTGAGCCTAGCCCGACCCGAATGCTTAAGGTCTTCTTTCTTTCTTCGGATTGTTGGTTGTTTTCTCACGATTTTATTGAAATATTTGTAAAGCACTTGTGATTTTCTCCGAATTTTCCTCGTAATTTTTAAGGTTTACTTCGAGTTACTTTGGGTCATTTGTCGCCTTTTCTCAAGTCCTTTCAGGAGTCGCCGTCCCGTCAGGTGTTCAGGTTTGTTTTACATTTACAGCGTTTACTTTTGCTACTACACGCTTTCCTGTGTATACACATAATTCATACATGTAATACTACTGTTTACTATTTACTGCATTCCGTTGGATGTTCTCTTTTATAATTCATGTTGTTTCTACAGACTCGTAGGGGACTTTTAAATTAGAGGTCAATAGGACACCTGGTTTAGGAGATACCCTGTAGCGAGCCACTGACCTAATAACTAGAAATTTATACACACCACAATCATGAACTTTCAATCGATATGTTAAAGATCTTAGAGTAGTCTTTCCAAGAAGCGGAGCGTGGAAGCAAGCGAATGGAGAGCAACGATCGAGACCATGACGACAAAGCGTGGGATGTCTCCTTAGAGGTAAGGTCCAATCGTATGATAGTTGGGAAGTCACCGTAGTTCTCCCCGAATCTGTGACATCCCCTACCTTTCACTCCATTGACTCCTGAAAAATAACTGTTCATATTTTGATCCTTTCTTCCCTTAATTTTCTCACATTTATCCTTGAAAACCTAAACTTTGCAATCTTGAAGACATGCGAAAAATCGGGAAAATTGATATTAAATTAATAATAATGATGCAATGTCACCTAAGCAATAATGTAACTTTAATGAAAATAATTTATCTTTAAAACATCTTTTAAAGTCCCAATTCACTTTTACATATAACGCAAGTATACGTATCGTTCAAGTAATACAAGACTCTAATGGAATCCTAGATATCGATCACACAAGGAATCTAAAAATATATATAAGCTAGCTATTTATATTCTATTATAAACTAAAAGTAAAAACAAAGCAAAGTACGAAGTTTGAAGTTAAACTACTTAATTGAATTGCTACTAAATATGCAGATGTACGACTATAACAAGTAAATTAAACTAGATGCTAAATTTTCAAAAGCAAATTGCTGAAATAAAATAAAGGTTTTTGTTGACGAAAAGTTCAAGTATGAGAAAACATCATTCCCCTTTATAATGAAAATATGACTTGTGAAGAAATTAAAATCATTTGAAAAATATATTTAAAAACTGTTTTGTGCTAAATAGAAGTAATTTTATTCTCTAACATCTCCCGAGCGCTATAAAGAATATTGACTAATCCAGAAGTTGGTTCTTAATTCCGTGGTTAGGTTGGGAGGATACCGGCTGTCACTCTAAAGCTCCCACTACTCCCTCACCTGAGGGCTAACATGCTCGCATTAGTTTCCAATCAACTGAACTAAATTGGAGATTCTAATCTATCACCTTAAAATCTTCCAATTCTACATCCAAAAAAATATATTTCCCTATTTATTTGCACCCAATCCCATAGACGAAATACTCTTCCATGGAATTAAATGTGATTCTCCATTTATTGTAGAAATCATATCCTCTTTTCAGAACACATATTTCTCAACACATTTTAACAATTCAATTGGCCAGATTGAAAAGTAAATGAAGATCGAAGTTCAAATCATCACAAATTATTGACATTTAAAACCATAAAAAACAAAATCAATTCTTCAAAAAACGATTTCTTCAAAGTTGGGAAGGATATCATAAAACACAGATTTCATATATAAAAATAAGTTTACAAACAAAAGAAATGAAAAATACAACTTAACTCACAATCTTTCCCAAGCAAATTCCTAAAAGTTCTCTCTAAGCTTTTTTGTCTTTAGAATCACTCTCAATTCTCTCTTAGAAATGTAATGAAAAAGAAATCTCTCAGATTCCCTCTCCTCTTACAACTCTAAAAGAAAATTTCCTCTTCTCTCTCTAGTTCACGCTAATTCTCTCACTCTCCCTCTCGTCACACTCTAGAAGTCCCACTTCCTATTGGGTTGCTTCCTCTAAAAGAAGTTTCAATTTCCCTCCAAAATTCAAAAGTGAAAGCTTTGAATTTCAAAAGATGTCTCATTGATCCAAAAGTCAAATCCCTTCAAATTGGAACATTTCATAGTGTCTAAATGCATTAAATCACTCCATGAAGTGTTTAGAACAAGTGTCCCTTTGAAAATTCACACAAAACTCGTTTCAAACCGCCTTAATTTGAAAGGGTCGCGCCTGGCGCATCATGCACCAGTGCTCTGGATTTTGGAGCATCATGCGCTAAACCCTAAAATTGGTTGTTTTTGCTTCAAATTTCGTTCCTTTTGTCATTTTTTCTCTAAATGTCTAAAAATGATATATCTGCAACAAAAACACAAAAATATTTTTTTTAAAAATGCAATAATAGACATAAAAAATGTACTTTAAACAATATATTATATTTGTGTATCAAAGACAGAACCCAACTTAAAATAAACCATATTTAATCTCCCATATTAAATAGGGGAACTTGTTGGTCAACATAAAGGTTCGAAGACTAAAACGAATGTCATAAAATCTTTAGTTTATTTAATCGAGTCACACTAGTAAATAATGTCTATTCCTCTGGATAAATGTATCGCTTACGGCATTGTGCTCGATTATTTAAACTATTGCGGATATGAGATCAGTTCGGTCTTGTATTTCAAAATATTACCTTTTTTTTCAAATTATGTATATAAATTAAATTAAACATCTTTTAAAATTGGCCATCAAGATATCCATTCCGACGGCCGACAATTTCTAATTTGGTGACTGACAATGCTGTATTCATGGACTTAATCAATTGAATCCTTAATCTTATGTTGATTAGTTTGTCATAATCTTTATTGATGATATTCTAATATATTCAAGAATTGATTATGATTATGTCAAGCATTTAAGAATAGTATTAGATTTGTTGAGACATAATCAATTATATGCACAATTGTCAAAATGTGAATTTTGGCTACGGAGTATTGCAATATTGGGGCATATTATCAGTAGACAGGGAATCTTAGTGGATCTTCAAAAGGTGAAAGCAATTGAGGAATGACCTGCTCCAGAGAATCTTATGTAAGTATACAGTTTTCTTCGATTAGTCGAATATTATAAGAGGTTAGTCAAACGACTTTCATATATAGTTATGTCGTCCAAGTTGATGACAAAAGATGTTCAGTTTAAATGAACTGCAGAATGCGAACAGAACTTTCAAGAATTAAAGAAATATTTGACCACTGAATCAGTATTGTTTTATCAGATAGAGAAGAGTTTGAAATTTTCAGTGACGCATCTTTACGAGGATTAGGCTGTATTTTAATGAAAATAAGAAGGTAATAGCCTATGCATCCAAATAGTTTATGTTGTATGAAAGAAATTATCTGATGCATGATCTGGAGTTAGTTGTTTGTATGGTGTAAATGTGAGTTCATTGCTGATCATCCGGATTTGAAATACATTTCACACAAAAAAAGTTGAATCTAAGGCAGAGGAGATGACTATAACTAATGAAAGACTATGATATACATGTATAGTATTGTCCTGACCGAGTAAATATAGTTGTTCATGCATTGAAACGTAAATCCACATGTAGTGCAAGTTAGAGGATTACTCAGGAGATGGTATTGATTAAAAAAATGGATGCTTTGCAATTGGAAATCAGCAGACCAGATGACATATGATATCAACATCTGTTAATTGTACAACCAACTCTGAAATATTGAATTAAAGCACCCCCGAAAACTAACAGTAAATATTTAAAACTCTTGAAACAATTCCAATCAGAAAAGAGATGGAATATGACTGTTGATAAAAATGATGTTATAAGAAACAAGTTGTTGTAGGTAACTGTTGATTATGAGTTGAGACAAAAGTCTAACATGAGGCTAATCATTCAGAGAGCATAATTTATTCAGGCAGCAGAAAAACACACAAGGATTTGGAATTAATATTTTGACGGTCGGGTATGAAGAAAGATACTGTTGAATATATGTAAGAATGTTAAGATTGTAAAATTATAAAAGTTGAGCATCGAAAACCCAGTGAATTGCTACAATCATTGCAAATGCATGAATGAAAATGAGAATAAATTGCTATGAATTTTGTTATGGGATTTTCCCGTTCCAAACAGAATGATGACAATATTTGGATATCATTGATACGCAATCAATGTTAACTTTCAAGAATTGATTATGATTATGTCAAGCAATTAAGAATAGTATTAGAGTTGTTGAGGCATAATAAACTATATGCACAATTGTCAAAATGTGAATTTTGGCTACGGAGTATTGCAATCTTGGGGCATATTATCAGTAGATAGGGAATCTTAGTGGATCTTCAAAAGGTGAAAGCAATTGAGGAATGACCTGCTTCAGAGAATCTTATGTAAGTATATAGTTTTCTTCGATTAGTCGAATATTACAGGAGGTTAGTCAAACGACTTTCATATATAGTTATGTCGTTCAAGTTGATGACGAAAGATGTTCAGTTTAAATGGACTGCAAAATGCGAACAGAACTTTCAAGAATTAAAGAAATATTTGACCACTGAACCAATATTATTTTATCAGACAGAGAAGAGTTTGAAATTTTCAGTGACGCATCTTTGTTAGGATTAGGCCGTGTTTTAATGAAAATAAGAAGGTAATAGCCTATGCATCCAAATAGTTTAAGTTGTATGAAAGAAATTAACTGATGTATGATCTGGAGTTAGCTGTTTGTATGGTGTGAATGTGAGTTCATTGCTGATCATCTGGATTTGAAATACATTTCACACAAAAAAAGTTGAATCTAAGGCAGAGGAGATGGCTATAACTGATGAAAGACTATGATATACATATACAGTATTGTCCTGACCGAGTGAATATAGTTGTTGATGCATTGAAAAGTAAATCGACATGTAGTGCAAGTTAGAGGATTACTCAGGAGATGGAATTGATTAAAAAAATGGATGCTTTGTAATTGGAAATCAACAGACCAGGAGACATATAATATTATCATCTATTAACTGTACAACCAACTCTGATATATTGAATTAAAGCAGCCCAAAAAGCTAACAATAAATATTTAAAACTCTTGAAACAATTTAAATCAGAAAAGAGATTGGATATGACTGTTGATGAAAATGATGTTATAAGAAACAAGTTGTTGTTGTAGGTAACAGTTGATTATGAGTTGAGACAAAAGTCCTACATGAGGCTCATCATTCAGAGAGCATAATTTATTCAGGCAGCACAAAAACGCACAAGGATTTGGAATTAATGTTTTGACGGTCAGGTATGACGAAAGATATTGTTGAATATATGTCAAAATGTTAAGATCGTAAAATTATAAAAGTTGAGCATCAGAAACAGCGAATTGCTACAATCATTGCAAATGCATGAATGAAAATGAGAATAAATTGCTATGAATTTTGCTATGGGATTTCCCTGTTCAAAATAGAATGATGACAATATTTGAATATCATTGACACGCAATCAAAGTTAACTAATTTCTTGTCAATTAGATAGACAAATTTAGTTGAAATTTTGACCAATGTATATGTAAAAATAAATTATCAAACTGCACGGAATTCCAAACATTTTTATTTTTGACAGAGATGGAAGATTCATAACTGGGTAGTGGAAAGACATTCAAAAAAGGCTCGGGTACCCATTTGTATATTAACGTAGCATTTTCATCCACCAACTGACGGGCAATCAAAAAGGATAATTCATGTTTTGGAAGATCTATTGAGACTTTATGTCCTTGATTTTAGAGGCTATCGGAAAGATCACATTCAGATGATCAAGTTCAGCTACAATAATAGCTATTAATCTCGTATCAAAACGGTTCTTTATAAAACATTGTATAAAAAAAATATAGAACTTCATTAAGTTGGGTTTAAATGGGCGAACATCAAATGTTATGTACTAAGTTCGTTGATAAAGCCACAGAGAAAATTAAGTTAATCGGATATAGATTTAAAGCTGCTCAAGATCGAAAACAAAAATATTAGACCCAAAACACAAATCAGTATAATTTCAAATGGGTGATTTTGTAATTTTGCAAGTTAAAACAAAGAAAGATAAATCTAGATTTGATCAGAGAATCAAATTGAGTCTCAGATATATCGCCCTTTTGAAATCATAGAAATAATCGGTCTAGTTGCATATGGGCTACCTTTAGTAATAGATGTGTAGATATTCATGATGTGTTCGACATTTCGATGTTGAGAAAATGATTTTGATATTCGGATCAGAAAATTTCACATGAAAATATAAAAATACAAAAATATTTAACTTATATTGAAAAGTCTAAAAAATTTAATAAACTGATATTAAGAATCTGAGAACCTGACAAATTCTTGTGAAGATAAAATGAAATCGCATACCTGAAAAAGAAACTACATTGGAAAAAGAATAAAAACGAGACAAAATATCCCATTCTGTTCAAGTAAATTTAGTAATTTTGAGAATGACATTTTATAAGGAGTGGAGAGTTGTAATACCTAACTTTGAGAAATTAGGTAAAATTTTGGCACTTTTAAAATAAACCAAAAATATCACATCTCTCGAAATTTGATTGAGTCAATTTTATGAAATTCTAAACATTGAATCGATCAATTTGATATATAGCAATGTATATGGGTTATGAATACAATGAGTAATAAAAATAATAAGATAATGATTTAATTAAGTTAACTAAATCCTTAATTAATCCTCAGATCATTGTTCTCTACCGACATTCCCCGCACTTAAATGTGCATGCGTCGATCTGATGGATCAATTGGAGGAGATTTATTGGGATCTAAGTTAAAATGTGGCATGTCCTTCATTCCCCTCCTTCAAGTCGTTCTTCTCAGCCTCAAGGAACCCGTGACTCAAGCAATATAGTTGGGGTCAGGAACGTGCATAGGCGCACAACAGAGGGCCGCAAACCAAGATTTGAAACTTTGGGAAGAGATTACTAAGTGAGAATCTCTTTTGGTTCTATTTGAGACTTCATTTTCTTCCCAACATTCCCTTTTTTGCATTTACTATGAATTGATGTATTATGTATGTTCCTTATCACTATAACTTTCCAGTAACAGCCACAGGACTGTCGAATCGAGAGCTATGCTCTCTAGTAGATCCATTTCATGAGTTGGGCAAGGCTTAAGGGAAAAGGAAAAGGAGAGAATCAAATAGAAAAGTACCTTTGAAACCAAAAAGGAAAGTACCCTTGAAAAGTGTGCATTTTGCAATAACTATAAATATAAAAGTACAAAAGGTACAAAAACCAGGTCCTCAGACCCGTGCAAAAGAGGTTCTTTCATCGTGTACAATGCAGAAGACTGTTTAGTATCCCATTGCCCCGGAATTGGAAAGGAATGAGTCCTCGTGATAGCCCCCAGGATAGTAACAGCCATGACCTTAGGGGTGACAAAAGGCCTCCCATACTACTTTGCATTGTGAGATCTCCAGCATGGGAGGATGGAATGACAAAAGATACAGGCAAGAGCGATGTTAGCCTGCTTAATCGTGGAAAAATGCCAAATAACATGATCAAAAGAGGTAAAGATCGAAANCCGATTCGATACTGGAGCTTTTGAAGATTTCCTTTTTACTTTGGGGCTTTGTTTTGTGTTTCCCTATTGTCCTCCTACTCGAGACGTGTTCAGGTGGCTTTTAATTGATTTGGGGCTCTTAGAGGTTTGGTTTTGGTAGCTCGGTTTTGCTTTCTGTTATTCGCTCTATTCGAATATATGTTGGAATTATTTTTTGCTTTGAGCAACTGTTTAGTGTTTCGGTTTTGCTCCCTGTTACTCCTGTTCGAATATATGCTAGAATCTATTTAATATTTTGAGCAATCGGTTTTGAGGCTTGGTTTATTTCCTGTCGATGCCTCCCTATTCGAAAAAATATGTTGGATGAAAATTTGGCTTTCTTCTAAAGCTGGGGAGCTTGTTTTGGGCTTGGTTTTATTCCCTAGCCGCTCTTGGCCGTAAGTCTTCCTGTTGTGTTACTTTTGCTTGGTTTGGGCTTAGCTGTCCCCTTTGTTGCTTCACCTAGCCGCGGGCCTTCCTCCTAGTTCCTGGGTGTGGGTGCGAGTTGGTATTCTCTCCTGGCGTCCCCTGACCATGAGCCTCCCTGTTGTGTTCTCTTGTTCGTGTTGTGTGTTAGCTGATGACTTCCTTTTACCTGCTCCTACTTGTGAGCTTATGGCTGTTGGTTTAGGTTTGGTGGTTCCTCTTGCTGCTCCTACCTGGGAGCCTTTTGTGTTGGTTTGTTCCTTTGTGCACTCGCTTGGTGGCTCCTTGCTGCCCTAACCATGAGCACCTAATGGGATTCCTTGAATGATGATGGGCTCATATGACATTGGAAGCTTTTAGTTTGAGGTGGAATTGAATGCTTTAATGTTTGTGAAATGGAACATTCTGATTCTTGTTATTTGGAAGAATTCAAATGCCCCACATTTCGATGAATGATTTGTTAAATGTTTGGAGATGTTTCGGGGCCTAATTTTGCAGGCTGAATTGATTGCAATAAAAAACGACAAAAGAAAGAAAAAAAGAAAAGAAAAAAAAATCTTTTGATATTTGCGAAAGGTTTGGGGAATAACTTAGAGGTCTCTAAATTGTGCCTTTCAGAGCTGTTCCTGGTTAGCATCGGGAAGTGTGCCTATCTAATTGCTCATTTGAGAAGTCCCATCGGGTGGATATTTTAGGCTAACCCTCCCACCACTTTAGTTTTTCTTCCCTAAATTAATTTTGGGGATGGGTTAGCCTTCTTTCTTTTTCATTTCTTGCTTTTCGGTTCACTTTCCCTACTTTTTGGTTTGAGTTTTGAATGTTTATGTCTGATATAAGTGCGCGCGTATATAGTTCTGACTATATATGAAACAATCAAATAAGGTAGTAAGTTGGACGGTCGTTTTGGGTATTAGGCTTTGATGATAAGGCATTCGATGATAGAGCGGAATAATATTTCATCCTACGACATCGGGACTCAATCTGGGGACTGGTTGAAGTGTAGGATGACAATATTATCCACTGACACTAGACTAACATGACACCCTTACCTTCTTAGTTTGTTGATGGTCCCGACCCGATGGTTCGATCGACTTGTGGACAATCATATTTTGATAAAAATGATAAGAATATAAACACTATTTTCTAAAGTATTTTGACTACCAAAATTGACATTGCTTTTCTTATATGCATGAAACCTATATGCATGCAAAAACATAAATTTTAAATAATATAATTTGATTATCCACTTGTCAATCGCCGGTATTGGGCTAAGGAGTACACTCTTAAGTTGGTATAATAGGACAATTTTCTAGTTCAATGTCCGGTTCTATACATACGGATGATTGATAGTTGCCTTCAGAGTATTTCGAGAATACCTAATTCTGAGCCTAGCCCGACCCGAATGCTTAAGGTCTTCTTTCTTTCTTCGGATTGTTGGTTGTTTTCTCACGATTTTATTGAAATATTTGTAAAGCACTTGTGATTTTCTCCGAATTTTCCTCGTAATTTTTAAGGTTTACTTCGAGTTACTTTGGGTCATTTGTCGCCTTTTCTCAAGTCCTTTCAGGAGTCGCCGTCCCGTCAGGTGTTCAGGTTTGTTTTACATTTACAGCGTTTACTTTTGCTACTACACGCTTTCCTGTGTATACACATAATTCATACATGTAATACTACTGTTTACTATTTACTGCATTCCGTTGGATGTTCTCTTTTATAATTCATGTTGTTTCTACAGACTCGTAGGGGACTTTTAAATTAGAGGTCAATAGGACACCTGGTTTAGGAGATACCCTGTAGCGAGCCACTGACCTAATAACTAGAAATTTATACACACCACAATCATGAACTTTCAATCGATATGTTAAAGATCTTAGAGTAGTCTTTCCAAGAAGCGGAGCGTGGAAGCAAGCGAATGGAGAGCAACGATCGAGACCATGACGACAAAGCGTGGGATGTCTCCTTAGAGGTAAGGTCCAATCGTATGATAGTTGGGAAGTCACCGTAGTTCTCCCCGAATCTGTGACATCCCCTACCTTTCACTCCATTGACTCCTGAAAAATAACTGTTCATATTTTGATCCTTTCTTCCCTTAATTTTCTCACATTTATCCTTGAAAACCTAAACTTTGCAATCTTGAAGACATGCGAAAAATCGGGAAAATTGATATTAAATTAATAATAATGATGCAATGTCACCTAAGCAATAATGTAACTTTAATGAAAATAATTTATCTTTAAAACATCTTTTAAAGTCCCAATTCACTTTTACATATAACGCAAGTATACGTATCGTTCAAGTAATACAAGACTCTAATGGAATCCTAGATATCGATCACACAAGGAATCTAAAAATATATATAAGCTAGCTATTTATATTCTATTATAAACTAAAAGTAAAAACAAAGCAAAGTACGAAGTTTGAAGTTAAACTACTTAATTGAATTGCTACTAAATATGCAGATGTACGACTATAACAAGTAAATTAAACTAGATGCTAAATTTTCAAAAGCAAATTGCTGAAATAAAATAAAGGTTTTTGTTGACGAAAAGTTCAAGTATGAGAAAACATCATTCCCCTTTATAATGAAAATATGACTTGTGAAGAAATTAAAATCATTTGAAAAATATATTTAAAAACTGTTTTGTGCTAAATAGAAGTAATTTTATTCTCTAACATCTCCCGAGCGCTATAAAGAATATTGACTAATCCAGAAGTTGGTTCTTAATTCCGTGGTTAGGTTGGGAGGATACCGGCTGTCACTCTAAAGCTCCCACTACTCCCTCACCTGAGGGCTAACATGCTCGCATTAGTTTCCAATCAACTGAACTAAATTGGAGATTCTAATCTATCACCTTAAAATCTTCCAATTCTACATCCAAAAAAATATATTTCCCTATTTATTTGCACCCAATCCCATAGACGAAATACTCTTCCATGGAATTAAATGTGATTCTCCATTTATTGTAGAAATCATATCCTCTTTTCAGAACACATATTTCTCAACACATTTTAACAATTCAATTGGCCAGATTGAAAAGTAAATGAAGATCGAAGTTCAAATCATCACAAATTATTGACATTTAAAACCATAAAAAACAAAATCAATTCTTCAAAAAACGATTTCTTCAAAGTTGGGAAGGATATCATAAAACACAGATTTCATATATAAAAATAAGTTTACAAACAAAAGAAATGAAAAATACAACTTAACTCACAATCTTTCCCAAGCAAATTCCTAAAAGTTCTCTCTAAGCTTTTTTGTCTTTAGAATCACTCTCAATTCTCTCTTAGAAATGTAATGAAAAAGAAATCTCTCAGATTCCCTCTCCTCTTACAACTCTAAAAGAAAATTTCCTCTTCTCTCTCTAGTTCACGCTAATTCTCTCACTCTCCCTCTCGTCACACTCTAGAAGTCCCACTTCCTATTGGGTTGCTTCCTCTAAAAGAAGTTTCAATTTCCCTCCAAAATTCAAAAGTGAAAGCTTTGAATTTCAAAAGATGTCTCATTGATCCAAAAGTCAAATCCCTTCAAATTGGAACATTTCATAGTGTCTAAATGCATTAAATCACTCCATGAAGTGTTTAGAACAAGTGTCCCTTTGAAAATTCACACAAAACTCGTTTCAAACCGCCTTAATTTGAAAGGGTCGCGCCTGGCGCATCATGCACCAGTGCTCTGGATTTTGGAGCATCATGCGCTAAACCCTAAAATTGGTTGTTTTTGCTTCAAATTTCGTTCCTTTTGTCATTTTTTCTCTAAATGTCTAAAAATGATATATCTGCAACAAAAACACAAAAATATTTTTTTTAAAAATGCAATAATAGACATAAAAAATGTACTTTAAACAATATATTATATTTGTGTATCAAAGACAGAACCCAACTTAAAATAAACCATATTTAATCTCCCATATTAAATAGGGGAACTTGTTGGTCAACATAAAGGTTCGAAGACTAAAACGAATGTCATAAAATCTTTAGTTTATTTAATCGAGTCACACTAGTAAATAATGTCTATTCCTCTGGATAAATGTATCGCTTACGGCATTGTGCTCGATTATTTAAACTATTGCGGATATGAGATCAGTTCGGTCTTGTATTTCAAAATATTACCTTTTTTTTCAAATTATGTATATAAATTAAATTAAACATCTTTTAAAATTGGCCATCAAGATATCCATTCCGACGGCCGACAATTTCTAATTTGGTGACTGACAATGCTGTATTCATGGACTTAATCAATTGAATCCTTAATCTTATGTTGATTAGTTTGTCATAATCTTTATTGATGATATTCTAATATATTCAAGAATTGATTATGATTATGTCAAGCATTTAAGAATAGTATTAGATTTGTTGAGACATAATCAATTATATGCACAATTGTCAAAATGTGAATTTTGGCTACGGAGTATTGCAATATTGGGGCATATTATCAGTAGACAGGGAATCTTAGTGGATCTTCAAAAGGTGAAAGCAATTGAGGAATGACCTGCTCCAGAGAATCTTATGTAAGTATACAGTTTTCTTCGATTAGTCGAATATTATAAGAGGTTAGTCAAACGACTTTCATATATAGTTATGTCGTCCAAGTTGATGACAAAAGATGTTCAGTTTAAATGAACTGCAGAATGCGAACAGAACTTTCAAGAATTAAAGAAATATTTGACCACTGAATCAGTATTGTTTTATCAGATAGAGAAGAGTTTGAAATTTTCAGTGACGCATCTTTACGAGGATTAGGCTGTATTTTAATGAAAATAAGAAGGTAATAGCCTATGCATCCAAATAGTTTATGTTGTATGAAAGAAATTATCTGATGCATGATCTGGAGTTAGTTGTTTGTATGGTGTAAATGTGAGTTCATTGCTGATCATCCGGATTTGAAATACATTTCACACAAAAAAAGTTGAATCTAAGGCAGAGGAGATGACTATAACTAATGAAAGACTATGATATACATGTATAGTATTGTCCTGACCGAGTAAATATAGTTGTTCATGCATTGAAACGTAAATCCACATGTAGTGCAAGTTAGAGGATTACTCAGGAGATGGTATTGATTAAAAAAATGGATGCTTTGCAATTGGAAATCAGCAGACCAGATGACATATGATATCAACATCTGTTAATTGTACAACCAACTCTGAAATATTGAATTAAAGCACCCCCGAAAACTAACAGTAAATATTTAAAACTCTTGAAACAATTCCAATCAGAAAAGAGATGGAATATGACTGTTGATAAAAATGATGTTATAAGAAACAAGTTGTTGTAGGTAACTGTTGATTATGAGTTGAGACAAAAGTCTAACATGAGGCTAATCATTCAGAGAGCATAATTTATTCAGGCAGCAGAAAAACACACAAGGATTTGGAATTAATATTTTGACGGTCGGGTATGAAGAAAGATACTGTTGAATATATGTAAGAATGTTAAGATTGTAAAATTATAAAAGTTGAGCATCGAAAACCCAGTGAATTGCTACAATCATTGCAAATGCATGAATGAAAATGAGAATAAATTGCTATGAATTTTGTTATGGGATTTTCCCGTTCCAAATAGAATGATGACAATATTTGGATATCATTGATACGCAATCAATGTTAACTTTCAAGAATTGATTATGATTATGTCAAGCATTTAAGAATAGTATTAGAGTTGTTGAGGCATAATCAACTACATGCACAATTGTCAAAATGTGAATTTTGGCTACGGAGTATTGCAATCTTGGGGCATATTATCAGTAGATAGGGAATCTTAGTGGATCTTCAAAAGGTGAAAGCAATTGAGGAATGACCTGCTCCAAAGAATCTTATGTAAGTATACAGTTTTCTTCGATTAGTCGAATATTATAGGAGGTTAGTCAAACAACTTTCATGTATAGTTATGTCGTCCAAGTTGATGACGAAAGATGTTCAGTTTAAATGGACTGCAGAATACGAACAGAACTTTCAAGAATTAAAGAAATATTTGACCACTGAACCAGTATTATTTTATCAGACAGAGAAGAGTTTGAAATTTTCAGTGACGCATCTTTGCGAGGATTAGGCCATGTTTTAATGAAAATAAGAAGGTAATAGCCTATGCATCCAAATAGTTCAAGTTGTATGAAAGAAATTAACTGATGTATGATCTAGAGTTAGCTGTTTGTATGGTGTGACTGTGAGTTCATTGCTGATCATCCGGATTTGAAATACATTTCACACAAAAAAAGTTGAATCTAAGGCAGAGGAGATGGCTATAACTGATGAAAGACTATGATATACATATACAGTATTGTCCTGACCGAGTGAATATAGTTGTTGATGCATTGAAAAGTAAATCCACATGTAGTGCAAGTTAGAGGATTACTCAGGAGATGGAATTGATTAAAAAAATGGATGCTTTGTAATTGGAAATCAGCAGACCAGGAGACATATGATATTATCATCTATTAACTGTACAACCAACTCTGATATATTGAATTAAAGCAGCTCAAAAGGCTAACAATAAATATTTAAAACTCTTGAAACAATTTAAATCAGAAAAGAGATTGGATATGACTGTTGATGAAAATGATGTTATAAGAAACAAGTTGTTGTTGTAGGTAACAGTTGATTATGAGTTGAGACAAAAGTCCTACATGAGGCTCATCATTCAGAGAGCATAATTTATTCAGGCAGCACAAAAACGCACAAGGATTTGGAATTAATGTTTTGACGGTCAGGTATGACGAAAGATATTGTTGAATATATGTCAAAATGTTAAGATCGTAAAATTATAAAAGTTGAGCATCAGAAACAGCGAATTGCTACAATCATTGCAAATGCATGAATGAAAATGAGAATAAATTGCTATGAATTTTGCTATGGGATTTCCCTGTTCAAAATAGAATGATGACAATATTTGAATATCATTGACACGCAATCAAAGTTAACTAATTTCTTGTCAATTAGATAGACAAATTTAGTTGAAATTTTGACCAATGTATATGTAAAAATAAATTATCAAACTGCACGGAATTCCAAACATTTTTATTTTTGACAGAGATGGAAGATTCATAACTGGGTAGTGTAAAGACATTCAAAAAAGGCTCGGGTACCCATTTGTATATGAACGTAGCATTTTCATCAACCAACTGACGGACAATCAAAAAGGATAATTCATGTTTTGGAAGATCTATTAAGACTTTATGTCCTTGATTTTAGAGGCTATCGGAAAGATCACATTCAGATGATCAAGTTCAGCTACAATAATAGCTATTAATCTCGTATCAAAACGGTTCTTTATAAAACATTGTATAAAGAAAATGTAGAACTTCATTAAGTTGGGTTAAAATGGGCGAACATCAAATGTTATGTACTAAGTTCGTTGATAAAGCCACAGAGAAAATTAAGTTAATCAGATATAGATTTAAAGCTACTCAAGATCGAAAACAAAAATATTAGACCCAAAACACAAATCAGTATAATTTCAAATGGGTGATTTTGTATTTTTGCAAGTCAGAACAAAGAAAGATAAATCTAGATTTGATCACAGAAATAAATTGAGTCTCAGATATATCGCCCTTTCGAAATCATAGAAATAATCGGTCCAGTTGCATATGGGCTACCTTTAGTAATAGATGTGTAGATATTCATGATGTGTTCGACATTTCGATGTTGAGAAAATGATTTTGATATTCGGATCAGAAAATTTCACATGAAAATATAAAAATACAAAAATATTTAACTTATATTGAAAAGTCTAAAAAATTTAATAAACTGATATTAAGAATCTGAGAACCTGACAAATTCTTGTGAAGATAAAATGAAATCGCATACCTGAAAAAGAAACTACATTGGAAAAAGAATAAAAACGAGACAAAATATCCCATTCTGTTCAAGTAAATTTAGTAATTTTGAGAATGACATTTTATAAGGAGTGGAGAGTTGTAATACCTAACTTTGAGAAATTAGGTAAAATTTTGGCACTTTTAAAATAAACTAAAAATATCACATCTCTCGGAATTTGATTGAGTCAATTTTATGAACTTCTAAACATTGAATCGATCAATTTGATATATAGCAATGTATATGGGTTATGAATACAATGAGTAATAAAAATAATAAGATAATGATTTAATTAAGTTAACTAAATCCTTAATTAATACTTAATCCTCAGATCATTGTTCTCTACCGACATTCCCCGCACTTAAATGTGCATGCGTCGATCTGATGGATCAATTGGAGGAGATTAATTGGGATCTAAGTTAAAATGTGGCATGCCCTTCATTCCCCTCCTTCAAGTCGTTCTTCTCAGCCTCAAGGAACCCGTGACTCAAGCAATATAGTTGGAGTCAGGAACGTGCATAGGCGCACAACAGAGGGCCGCAAACCAAGATTTGAAACTTTGGGAAGAGATTACTAAGTGAGAATCTCTTTTGGTTCTATTTGAGACTTCATTTTCTTCCCAACATTCCCTTTTTTTACATTTACTATGAATTGATGTATTATGTATGTTCCTTATCACTATAACTTTCCAGTAACAGCCACAGGACTGTCGAATCGAGAGCTATGCTCTCTAGTAGATCCATTTCATGAGTTGGGCAAGGCTTAAGGGAAAAGGAAAAGGAGAGAATCAAATAGAAAAGTACCTTTGAAACCAAAAAGGAAAGTACCCTTGAAAAGTGTGCATTTTGCAATAACTATAAATATAAAAGTACAAAAGGTACAAAAACCAGGTCCTCAGACCCGTGCAAAAGAGGTTCTTTCATCGTGTACAATGCAGAAGACTGTTTAGTATCCCATTGCCCCGGAATTGGAAAGGAATGAGTCCTCGTGATAGCCCCCAGGATAGTAACAGCCATGACCTTAGGGGTGACAAAAGGCCTCCCATACTTCTTTGCATTGTGAGATCTCCAGCATGGGAGGATGGAATGACAAAAGATACAGGCAAGAGCGATGTTAGCCTGCTTAATCGTGGAAAAATGCCAAATAACATGATCAAAAGAGGTAAAGATCGAAAGTTGGAAGCCCCAAATTTGAAGGTTAGAGCAAGAAAATTATGTCGAGAAGCCATTTCGAGGCAGGTTAAAGTAAGAAAATTATAGTTGAGATTAAATTAAGATTAGAATCGCAGATTTCATGGATTTTCAAGATTTATGAACTTCAAGTTGTTTACACTATGTGGTGAGCTCGATGCAAACTTAGGAAAACTTGTTATAATGTTATCCCGTCAACTCAAGTAAAATAATCATATGCTTACTAAAAAAATAACTCTTTGCAGGATTTGATGTGATTATACTTGACTCAATTACATATAGGATTTTCTACATATTATGGATGAATGTTTGCATAGATTGTATGAATACAAACTTGATCTTTCACTTATGAAAATTATGATTGTACTTTGTTATGAATCTAACGAACATGTTTATAAAATTATTGATTGCAGGTATTCGTATAATATGATTCATGTATATAATATATGAAATAATTATGATGAAAGTTTCTTACAAGAATTATAATTTAAGAAATGTCACAAGTAATGTTATAGAAAGGCTATTGCATGAATGTTGCAAATACAAATGATAGGGAATATGGGATTCTGAATCCTAGCATTCAGACGGAGACGAAACTCCGAAAACCATTAGAATCAGACTGACATAAAATGTATGGAAATGTTATAAGGTTACAGATAATTGTTATGTTGAGCGATCCAACTTTTATCAATAATTTATATAACATTGGGGCTAGGTGACGACCCAATAACATGACATAACATAAAAATAATTTAAGGCATAGACAATAACAAGTGACATTCTTATGATTTGTGTGATATGCCTATAAAATCATGATACGCTTATGAAGTACATGTTTAATAAAGTTGTCATGATTCCGTGCAATACATATGTTTTCTTTTAAATGTTTTATATGATTATAATATGTTGTCACACACACATATTCAAGGAATGCCACAACTTGTGGGCCACAAGCTCCATCCTAACTTCAAACCTAAAACTCAACTGCATAAGGATGTGTCTAACCCTATTGCTCTGGACGCATCTACTCCACATGTAGAGGAAATTATCATAAGACAAGAGTTGGTGTCTGGTTTAATTGCCCCTAGGGGACTATTTCTTCACCTGTGGAGGAGCCTTTGAGGCCTGCTCCTTTTTTCCTTGAGGGGGATTGCTCACATATTATACCTC
>JXCR01025938.1:0-11013 GCA_002079205.1 Phalaenopsis hybrid cultivar
ATGCCGTTCAGTTGAAATTACTGCATTTGGGCTTCCGTTTAACTTAGAAGGGTTTCGAGTCGTATCAATGTTTTGCTGCTGTTTTTTTCTTGTGTGATGGCGATCTGTAACGACGTTATTTGAGTTTTTTTATTTTTTGGAAATTGTAGTAGTGACAATGCGCGTTCCTTGAGTTCTTTGAGTCTTTTGGAGGCTTCCTAGTTTGCGTTCAAAGATTGACTCTCTCTCTCTCTCACGCACACGCGCGCGCGCGCGCGCGCTCGCGCACACGCACGCACACACAGGGTGCTATTAGTCAGTAGAATGGAATGAATAGGAAAGGAGGTAGCATTTTGAAATTTTTTTGTTAAATCATCTTGTGAGTGAGGAAAGGATGATTCTTCTCGTACAAGTAGAGTCAAAATGTGTCGATGAAGATAATTATGCATCATAAGACGGTTTTGGAGGCAACTAGGGAAAGCCAGGATGATCCCACTTTTGGCTGAAGAGATGATATAATTTGAAGATGTAGACAAGGAGGAGTAGAGTTAATAGATGCAGCTGAAGATGACCGGGCTGATTTTCTTAGAGGTGTAACAGGATGCATCCTACAAGACAAGATTTTGGCATCAAGGATTGCAATCAATGATTAGGGCTATAGAATTCTCCCATGATCCAGAAGCTTAGAGTGTCTTGAATGAACTGAATTGTGGTATATGTGTAGATATAAGGGCAGCATTTAGATCCTTATTTGAGTTATATTGGAATATTCTTCATCTAATCAATGATGAATGGATCAGATGTGGATAAAAACTTCCCGTTTTGAGGATTTCTTTTGAAAAAAAAATTCAAAATTGACCTAAAAAAGATTGTTAGCTGGCCACATTGTTTGAAGGAGAGCCTAGAGGTTGCATTGTTTTGATGATTTAATTTTTTTTCTGAAAAAAGTCAAAATTGTTCTAAAAATAAGATTGTATAGAAGTAAAAGGAAAATTGAAGCAACATTTTTGCGTGGGGTTGTGAGTAAAATACATCTTAGATAGGGGCGTGTACGTGCACTTGCAACCTTTACGGTAATTTGATTTGCAGTTTGCCTTGACTATATCTTGTGATTGTTCAACTTTTATTGTTTCCATCGAATGTTTAATTATGTTTTCCTACCTGCATCTTCTCTCCATAAATTTTTAAATGTGAAACTATAACAACAACAACAACAAACTGTTATTTTGTTCTATTTAGTGTCATATTTTCATTTAGTTCTAATAAATTAAGATCATTTTTATACAACATGCCCAAATCTTTTTAGGTCTACCTCTACCTTTCTTAAAATAAGTCAAATTTAAAACATTTACTTTTCTAAATGGGTTGTCGGATGGTCGGCGTTTAATGTGGCCAAACATTCTAAGATGAATCTCTCTAATCTTGTATGTCATTGGAGCTACACCAACCTTTTAACAGATATATTTGTTTCACATTTTGTCCCTAAGTATAAAGTCACTCATCCACCTAATCTTTTTATGCTTCTCTTTTATAGGCCAACGTTCTGCACCATAAAGCATTGTAGGTCTCGCAATCATTTTATAAAAATTTCCTTCAAGTCTCAGCGATACTTTTCTATCACGCAACAGGTCTGATGCATTTTCCACTTCAACCATCCAACTTGAACTCTACTAATAATATCCCCATCTATATTGCCACTTTGAACTATAGACCCATGATGTTTGAACTACTAATAACATCCCCATCTATATTGCCACTTTGAACAATAGACCCATGATGTCTAAAATGTTCGCTCCTTTTAATGAGTTGATCACTCATTGTTATAACTCCGTCACTAGATCTATTACTATTAAAATTGCATTCATGCATTTAGTTTCAGATCTACTCAAACGAAGACCTTTAGACTCTAAAATTTACCTCCATAATTAAATTTTTTGTTGAACTCTTTTTCCAATCTTATCTTTGAATGTTGCATACTACATTAATGTAAAGCAAAAGGATTACAGAAATGTGCAACACTGTGTCCCAGAGACATTAAAAAAATGTGCCTTATCCTCTTGCAAAAAAAAAACAAAAGAGGATCTTGATCATTAACATGGGTCAAAACAAAATCTCTATCAATAACCATCTTGGCGTAGGTATGAGCTGATTTGTTGTTGTTCCTGAAGTATGTTGAAAAATAACTTGCTTGAATAAAAAAACCAATGTTTGGATCTTTTGGAGTTGAGTTCTGCCAGTGCCACTTATTCATAGATTTTTGGTAATAGTCAATGACATTGGCATTATCACTCTCGATGATAATGTCGTTGCATTCGGTCATCCAATCCTGAATGAGCCCAGAGAGTGAAGAAATCACTATTCACAAGAAGGATATCATCAACAAAAAAACATACACCAAAGTACATCCTTCTGTAAATGTCCGGTAAGAGCATCCATAACTTAAGAGAAAAGCGATGATAATGTCGTTGCATTCGGTCATCCAATCCTGAACGAGCCCAGAGAGTGAACAAATCACTATTCACAAGAAGGATATCATCAGCAAAAAAACATACACCAAAGTACATCCTCCTGTAAATGTCCGGCAAGAGCATCCATAACTAAAGAGAAAAGATATGAGCATAAAGTCGATTTTTTATTTAATCCAACTGAAATAGGAAAATACATGGTTAATCCTCCTTCTATTCGAACACAATTCACAACTCTAGTATACATATCTTTAATAGCTTAAATATAAGTCTTATCAACACATTTCTTTTTTAGAACTCTTTGAAGAACTTCTCATCGAACCTATCACATGATTTTTCTAAATCAACAAAAATCATATGTGAATCCTTCTTACTCTCTTTGTACTTCTCCATCAAACATCTCAATAAATGTATAACTACCACATTAGACTTGCCTGACATTAATCCAAATTGACTTTGAAAATTTTTTGTATCACTTCTTTATCTATGTTCAATTCTTTTCTCCCATAATTTTAATGTATGACATATTAACTTAATTCTTCTATAATTTGCACGCTCTTGTCTATCCCATTTTCTTAAAAATAAGGACCATCCCTCCGCTCCTCAGGTATCTTTTAATTTTTAAAATAATATTAAAAATTTTAATAAGACAAATTTACCAAATCTCATAAATTTTTCCACACTTCAATTGAGATACTATCAGGGCCTATTGATCTTTCGCCTTTCATTTTTCTTAAAGCTTTCTCAACTTTTTTTTTATTAATAGGACGATGAAAATAAAACAAAAAATATTATTAACAATATTAAGATCACTAAAGTTGGTCATTTTTTTAAAAATCTTCATTTAAAAGTTTATTAAAATATATCACCCACCTATATTAAACAGTCTCATCTAAGAAAACACTTTTTGATTTTCAACTTTAATACACTTGAGTAAATCCTTACTTTTCTTATTACTTTATTTGACTAGTTTGTACATATGACTTTTATCATCTTTATTTTTAATATATTATAAAAATTACTAAAAACAGAATTCTTAGCATCATAAATAGTACTTTTAGACTTTCTACGGGCCACTTTATATTTTTTTCTCAATTATCTAAGCTTTTACATTTAAAAAAATTTTATAAGAAAACTTCATATATTTTAGTTTTTTCGTGTATGTTTTTATTCCACCACCAACTATTTTTATTTATAAAAAATTTTTCTTTTAATTCTCTAAGTACATCTGTTGTTAATTGTTTAATAATGCTATTTAATTTATCCCACATAGCATTAAATTTTTCATGAACATCCCAAATCTTAAGATTTTAAAGTTTCCTTATAAAAATGATTTTATTTGTATCTTTTAAGTTCCCATCTAATCCTATACAATATTTCATTGTATTTTTTATATTCCAACCCTTAATCTTAAAATTCAAAACTAATAATTGATGTTGAGTACTTAAATTTTCACTTGGAATGACCTTGCAATCGTTACAAACTCGATGATATGTTTTTTTGATAATAAAATAATCAATTTGTGTTTTATTAAATCCATTCAAATGTTAAACTATGTCAACTTTATTTTTGGGAGAGTGTCCTTTTCTCAATTTTAATGGGTAGAATTCTATTTTTTTGTCTGAGGCAAAATTTTCTAACCATGCCTACAGTTGAAAAATTGTAAATTTATTGTTGTTGCTATCTACGACTTGCTTTTCTCTCATGTGCTTTTTCACATATATTATTGTTGCTACAATCTTTAATGGAAAAAAAAAATTACTGTAATAAACTTTTTAAATAACTTGAGTATATTATGCAAGAATTTTTTAAAAAATTTGTTAAGCGTATTTGTTTTTGGATTGTTAAGCGTATTTCATAATTGTTGTAAAAAATTCTTAAAATTTTTTAAGCCTATTTGTTTTTGGATGAATTTGATACTGTTGGAGAGAAAACTTACTTTTTATTTTCACTGTTATTTAAATTGTTTGGTTTCTGATTTCTTTTTCCGTCGTTACTGTTGTACATTTTGCTGCATAAACGGCATTAATGTGGACAAATCATACATACGTGTAAAATTTATACTAATATGATATGTGGATTAATCAACCAAATGAATTAAGAAAAATTTATGAAGCAGATCACTGACAAATAAAAGGCGGCTGATGTTGATGTTGATGGTGAATCATTATTTGTTGAATAAATTCGTTAAATCAATATTTCTTAATCACTTCAATTTATAAGATATTTTTGGCATTCTAGAAGATTAGTGGTAATTAACATAATTAATCCCATACTATTTTGATTAGTAAATTAAAATACCATACGAATTATTTGTTCCATTATCATTCCTCGGTTGACCATGTCTAAAATTGTTTGGTATAATTTCCTACCCTTAAAGAAAATATTTAGACCCGGTAGATCGAGGAATGATAATGGAATAAGTGATGTGTACGGTATTTTAATTTACTAATCTAAATAGTATGGAATTAATTATGTAAATTACCACTAATTTTGCTAGAATGCCAAATATATCTTATAAATTAAAGTGATTAAGAAAGAATTATTTAGTGTATTTATTTATCAAATAACGATTCACTATCAACATCTGGTGGTTTGCTTCATAATTTTTTTTAATTCATTTGGTTGATTAATCTACATATTTTATTAGTATAATTTTTGCACTTATGCATGATTTGTCCACATTCACATCGTTGATAAAAGCAGCCGTTTGGAATTAGCTCAACATAATGGAGAAATGTTCATGACTAAGATTGTGGACCTTTGCAAGGAAGTGTAGTCTTTAATCTTTATATCTAAAATGGGGTGAGGGACATCGTCAGCGATCAAGTGGATGACAATTTCATTGGAGGAAAGGAAAGCAATGTAACAGAGCATGGAGTGATACGCAAAGCTCCTCAAGAGGAGGAACGGGCCATGCAATCTATCATGCATTGAGTGACAAAAGTGTTTCTTAATATGGTGTTAATTAGGGGCTTGCTATATGAAATAACTAATCTTTGGAGTTATTAACCTTCTCTTATTGACTATTGTGTTGTTGTTTCAAGGAAGATTTTTTAATTTTATTGACTTCAGTTAGCGAACATGTCAACTCAATATATTAATTTTTCAAAGATAAAAGAACCATTGTCTTTTAAGAATAGTCATCCCCTTTATTGTGCTGTTGCTAAGTAGGTTTGAATTGATTTGAACATTATGGAGATTGCTTTGTTAAACGGGCAAAAAAATAGTCTTTTTGGGCTATCCCATATGCATATTTAGGGGAGGTAAGTTGGCTACCCAAGATAGTTTGAAACATTTAGTGGTGGTAAGATTGAACATCGAGGCGGAATATAAATCCGTGATATGCTTTATATATAAAATTATATAGGTTAAGAACCTCCTTAGAGAAATTATTTTTATATTGGGATAATACATAAATAGCAATCAAAACTTATGTATTTACAGAATTAGCACTCACATTATATTTTTGAACTACCAAATTCATGTATTTACACATGCCATGATCAAATCACTAGAAATTTTATCAAGCAAAAAATATGAGTTGTGGGTTTGTTGTGAGTTTTGACAAAATATTAACAAGGATGCCACAGAGGTTTCCTTCCATTAGTATTGAGGTGGCAGATATGAATCGCCACAAAGAATGATTTTATGCTATATATTCAATTGTACTTTTAAATATATCTCTCAGCACTTACGTGCTTGTAGTTATATTATTGTGCTTTTGGTAGCTCCACTAGTGCAACTATTTTTTTATTTAACTGTTGTCATATTTGTGGTTATTTTAGTTAAGTTATGCTTTTGGGCTAACATCTATTGATTCAAAATTTTAATAAAAATCCATGATTGATACTGGCGCACATGTTATTATTAGACTACTATGGAGAACTGTAAGCTGGGATTGGCAACCATTAAGAAAGATAGAGCTGATGAAGGTTCTACAAAGCTTATGGAGGATCAAACGGTACCTAACTATACGTAATGTTTTCAAGCGATATTTTAATTTTCTCCTAAAAATTTAATCCTAGATGTCCAACCATGTCTTAGAGGGAAAAAGCGGTTGCTCTTGCTAGATTACTTCAGTTGGAGGGACTAGATCAAAAGCAAAAGTTGGAATTTGAAATTGCTCAGTTGAAAGATAAATTAAGAGTTATAGAGCATTATTTGCATGGGGAAGAAGATATATACAAGTTTATAGACAAAATTCATAAAAAAGGTGAAGAAGAGAAGAAAGGTTTAGAAGAGTTGCTTGACACTCTTTTGATGGACCTCAAGGCCAATCAGAAGCTCAGTGAAGTTCGTGCAGAACTAATTGAGGTAAGGGGCATTATTTCTCTTAAGTATTTTGTTTCTTATTCTTTTGTGCTATTTTGTTTATTTTTTTATTAATATTATTATTAGGGTCTCACAAAAATGTTGAAAGGTCGTGCCTTGATTGGAATTAAAAGAATAGATGATCTTCATATCAAGCCTTTTGAACTTGAATGCAAGAATTTTTCCTCTAAAAATGCTGACTCAAAAGCTTTAGAGTTGTGCTCTAGCTCAGATAAAATTTGCAATCCTTCATGGCGTCCTTCTAAAACCACTGAATGTGATGGACATTTTGAGGTATGGATTTAATTTTGGTATTTATATACCATATTGATGACATATTTGCCCATAAAAATGCTCTAGAGGGATCCAATCCCGTTCTTTGACTTGTTGACTTTCTGAGTAGTTCTAATTAACCCTTTTAGTTTTGATTGGTTATGGTGCAATGATGGTTGACCATGGTCTATTTCTGATGGGCCTTGGTATTCCCAATTCTCTCACTAGCTTCTCCTACCTCTCGGCTGCTAATCAGCATTAACGTATCCAAAATGATATGGTTAAGCCAACTAAGGCTTGATGAAGCCCATTGAACTTCTCTTTGGGTCAGTTAGCCATCAATTTATTCGGGACTCTATTCAAGCTTTATAAAACAAATTCAACCATCAAAAAGATTTAGACCCCAATCGATTACTTAGTTCAACTTATTATAACCCCATGCGATTTGGCCTAAAAGCCTAATTAATCTTGGGATGGCCAAGTGATCTTAACCTCCCGCTATTAACCAACAATCGACTCAATCAATTTGAGCATAATTGAATTAAATTTGGTGATATCCCATTGAGCCCAATTTGGTGATAATCTGATCCATTTTTGTTGAAGTTTGAGACCTATTGCTCTCCACATATTACAATAGTGAGGGCACAAATGAATAACTCAATTATCTTACGTTTGGCTTTAAAAGTTGCTCCTCTTTCTACTTTGGAGCGAAGGGTTAAATGTTATGATGCCTAACTTGCTACAAGTTCCAATCTTCTCCCATCTCTAGAAGTATCATCACATAACTTGTTAATCATTGGTGATGTTTATGATTTATTATAGTTGTGCACAAAACTCATTATTTTACAATTTATTCACCTCTAAAAATGCTCTGGAAGGTTCTAATTCTATTCTTAACTTGGTTTATCCTTAAGCTGTTCTAATCAGCCCTTTTGGCTCTAATTGCTTATAGTGCAATCATGATTGGTCATAGTCTTACATGCAATGGACCAAAGCTTTTCTAAGCGTCTGAAGTTGGCTTGCTTTTCTCTGGCTTTCAACTATTCTTAGTATCACTCCAGGCTAATGTGATTGAGCTAACCAAGTTTTCATCAACTTTGTTGAACTTATTTACAAGTTAATCAACTATTACTTTAAGTCTCTAGTTGAGTTCAGGAATTTAATTGAAACATAAAAAATGTTGAACACATAGTTATCCCTTTATGACCCACATGACTTGGGCGAANTCTTTTTATTGAACCCATTTTGTCCGTTAAATCTACATTTGGTTTATTATTTTTAATAATATTTGATTAATAAGAATTAAATCTCCAAAATTGAGCAATCCCTATCAATTTGATGAGGTAATATTCCTAATACTTCAATTTGACTAATCATCTCAATTGAACTGAACTAGTTCACAGATCGTCATTTGAACTAATTATTGAGCTATTAGGACTCAATCTTCTAATTGATGTGCCCCCTAAATCACGACTAACCTTAATTGCTTGATGACTATCCAATTTCATATGCCAAAACATTTAACTTTAGCTGTGAGTTGGGACCGGCATTGGGATCAATTAGTTGGCTTATCCTTATGAGGAGCTTAATTCTTATTACATGGCGTTACACTAATGATTTTTCAAGCATACTTTGAGTGCTTAATTTAAAGGAAGAAGTTATAATCAAATGTGAGTTAGTTAGATTCAACCGACTCATGATTAGTAGTTGAGTATACCCAAGTTTCCTAAGGCCTAAATCACCTCATAGTTTGAGCTTGACCCTAATGTTAAATTGGTATGGTCAGTTTTAACAATTGCATATCATTCAAACTTGAGTTAGTTGTCTAACCTAACAAGCTTTGATTCCTAATAATTTAGTGAATATCAAATATCCTTAACGGTGCTACATTGCTAGCCCAATAATTCCTTTTAATAGGTTATCTACTTTTTATTGATGCTTGATAAGTTTGATGGTTTCAAAAATCAAATATGTCGTGGCCCCTCACCTTTGGGCAAATAACAAACTCTGCATGTTTTTTTCCTGCCAAGAACTTTTTCGAAGGATGAGGTTGTTCTATTGTGCTCGTGGGAATCAATTATAGAGCCAAACAAGGTTATGACATGCTCGTCTCATTCATGATTGCATGAACTTGGTGAGCGTCTCAAATGCTTATAAAAGTATCTTGGATGCCTTCAAAAAGGAGAAGAAACAAGATGATGTCTAGAGATCAAGGCGTCTAATATATTGCCTCCTTCGTTGATGTCAGTTTTCCACTGAGAACCTTTCACATCCTCTGAGCACCATTCCTTAGCTTTTGAAAGAACCTTTGGCTTACAATGCCTATGGTAATCTTCTCAATTCTCATGACTAGTTCTAAGCATATATATCTTTCCATCTATTTCTCAGCCGACCATCTTCATAGACATAAAAACTCGATCCGTGTATAGGATGACAGAAGAATGAGTAGATCTTAGAACCTCATTTTTCTAGCACATGGATATTTTTTTTTTTTTTTTGGTTAAGCTACCACTGAGAACAAAAAGACACCCTCTAACCTTCACCATTTTCTCAGCATAGTATTAAGGGCATATTGATGTTCTATTGTTAAAGTCAATTTCACTTAGAATTTAATGGCAACTACTCAAGGGAGGATACCTGCATACAATGCTATATTATGCCCAATAAATACGGGTGATCTAAACTCCAATGAAGCACCAAGTAAGACCAAAATCAAAATAAATGAACTTTATAGCCTAAAGCAAATCCAAAGCATCTAGTTAGCTAAATAAATAATATGAGAAATTTGAATTACACTCGGTTTCTCCCCTAAATGCATTATTTTACTTCATCTCTTCTATTAATGACAGTGCAATCTTTCCTTACGTATCCCGTATTAAAGCCACCATAGGTTGGGATTATGGATTTTTATTGTTTGATTATGATTCGATGAAACTAGCTCATCCTCAGTTGTAGCCTTCTTTCTATTTTCTCTCGAAAATTATGATGAGGCTCCATCATGTTGCCCCTTCTCATGAAAGACACTATTATAAGGTGCCCCTTCTTATAAAAGATGCTCTATTATAAGATTAATTTAACTATAATGTGTTTGTGTCTGTGTGAATTAAAACTAGTAGAATCTTCAGTGACTTGAATAACATAAAATCATTTTTTTTAAACCAATTTTTTAGAATTTAAAAAAAAAATGATAAACATTATTGTGATCTTTGGGCCAAGTTCAATAATATGGAACCTATGGTTTAACTAAGACGAGATCCAAGGTTTAACTAAGGCAATTAATGGATCTCTAGAAGCCCATGTGAAGTTTATTATTCCTAACATGCTTGAGCTTGGGTTATTTTTTCCTTAGTCTCGCTAAATTTACAAAATTATCTAAAAATTTTCAAATCAAAGTGAGTCCCTCCTTATAATTCAATGGAGAGATTGGAACCTCAAGCTCGTTGTATGAAGATTCACATTCTAGCAAAATTGTTAATTTTTTTCGTATTAAGTTTATCTAATATTCATCGAACATTAGGAAATCTCAAACTTGAGGGGGTCTTTCCTGGGTGTTACAAGATTATGAAATGTTCATGTACCCTTGGTTGAGTTTCTGCATGGTTCAAGTCACTGGCTTGACTCTTAATTTATTATATTCTTAAAATACTCTACGAGCATTAGAACATCTTGAAACTCAAACATTGGTTCCCTACATACAAACCAAGGTCAAGGGATAATCAAATTACTCAATATAGCTTTTTTAAAATTACTTGGCTATGTTGGACAGATATTTAAATAATTTGCATTCATACATAATTAAGCCAATCTAGTCGGTATCTCAGTAGAGCAACATTATGAGGAACATCCTCGCCTAACAGTCAGTCTTTCTTTTTCTTTTTTTTTCCTTTTTTTTTTTTTTGATGTTTGTGCTGGGAAGGGAGGGTGCTATTGAAGGCCTTAATGGCTTTATGTGATATGCCTGCCTATGCATTTTACCCTAGAG
>JXCR01025941.1:5539-17611 GCA_002079205.1 Phalaenopsis hybrid cultivar
GAGACAATTTTATAGGTGCCCGCGGTGGGGACAAGGACCTGAAGACTGTAAATTCTTCAGGTGGACGGACAATGCAACTGTTACTACGATATCCCAATTGTACACAGCTGCTAGGAGTACGATAGTAGCACAATAGGAGATCACCGTATATGGTTCGAGTTCTTCCGTGTATACCGCACCCCATCAGGACACGTTTGCTCGAGGTTTTGAGGTATCAGAATCGGGCAAAATTCGTCATGATGTGTCTTTACATGTTAAACTCAATATTGTAATATTTTTCCATGTAATTTTAACGTGTTATTTCTTTTTTTTGGGTCTTATTATAATCCATATTAGAGTTTCATAAATGTGTAAGGAACTTTCATATGTATCACTATGCTTTTTTGATGTAATCACAATTTTTTTGAGTTATATAAATATTATTGAGCTTTTTTGCATTTTCATTTCTTCACATTTGAGAAAATAACATTTTGTTACACAGATTATTCATTTAACTAAAAAAATTTACAAATAAGTTGTTTACAAAACGCACTAACCAAACAACTAAACAACTTATTCAAAACAAGGGCAGAATAGTCAATTTTACAGAATCAGTTGTTTTCCAGACGCACTAACCAAACAACCAGGCAGCTTATCCGGATCAGCTGGTCATCAGCAGATTATCAGGATAAGCTGCTTATCAGCAGAAGCTGGATAAGCTGCAGCTGCTCCAAACAGAGCCTAAAAGTATGTTCCTGTTTTGACTATTGGTACTCAACTACGGGTGCAATCTGAAGCATTTCTTCTGCGGGTGTCCAAACATCTTGCGGTGCTTGCAATAGTAAAATTTTTGTTTCATAATGATTTTTTTTCAATAACTATTGTGAGCAGATCATGCTATACTTCTTCTACAACTGGTAGTGTAATATCTCTTTCAATCAAAATCCTTGCAATAGAGGGCCTTGAGAAATGAACTGTAGGTAAGTCTATCTGCAAAGGTTTTCCAATGATAGTCCCAATTGCATATAAGATATGTAGGTCAAAAAATTGAATCTTGAGTTCAGATAATAAGAACCAGATAGGTGCAATTGGGGGTTTTTGACTGAGTCAAAATTAGGGTTCCATTTGAGCAATTTCATATGTTTGCCCTCTATTGTGATGAATTCCTTTGAAAAAATCCTCGTGTAATCTTTTTCTATGCTCAGCTGTATCATAACATGCCTTCCGTCGAAATGACCCACATGCCAATCCCTAAACAGTTTGAAATTTTCAAAAATCTTCCTGATAATCTCTATCTTAGGGCAACCTAATTGGAACTTTTCAACTTGTCTAAATTTATATTTTTCCGCACAGTTTGAAATTTCAGCGCGAGCAAAAAAAATTGCTGGTTTGCCCGCTTTTTTCTTTACTTTTTTGATGAGATTGCAATCTTAATTTTCTGCAACAGAATCATGGTACATCTGTGGGAATACCAGATTATTTGCGAGGTAGAAATGGGAGCTGCGTTTGTGAACCACTGTAACATAGGAGGATTTGATGAGATTATCACCGGCGACGGCGGCAACGTAGGAAAACCCTGTGGCCATTAGCATGTTTCACATAAGCATTGCAACAAATGGCACAACTGGTACGCGAGCAGTCGAGCAGAGCCGGCGGAGCAGTCGAGCGGACTTGAGATCCTACAGCGTGAAGCGCCGCAGACGCGAGCTGCAGACGACACGATAGACGAGAGCAGACGACGCAACAGACGACGCAGATAACGCAACAGGCGAGCAGGTTCGACGACGCAAATTCCTTCGTCAGCCAGAGTCGAAGATGAAGACGAAAATGATCGAAACAACCGAGAGAAACATACATCTGTTTTGAGCTAGGGTTCTCCATGAGCGGAAACTCTAGCAGAGCGAAAAAGAACTCATCGCGTTTTTTGTTTAGATATATATATATATATATATATATATATATATTATATTAAGGCCAACATAAGTAATCAACATTGAAGAATACTTATACTTGTAGTCAGTACTGAAAGATGTTTTCTTTCAACATCAATATTTAATTTAATGCTTTCATGGATGATAGCTTTTAAGTATTTTACCTTCAATAGCTCTTTGGATCCGTAGATGAAATTAATTTGCAATCCATCACATGAGGATGCATTAATGTAGGAAAAAATGGGTGATAAAAATTGCAATTTAGTTTTTGTTTGGAGCAGTTGCAGTTTTTTGAAGAAGCAGCTGTGAAGCTGTTGAAGAAGCCGTTGTTAAAAAATTGTGGTGGTTGTTCAAAACAAAAAAAAAAAAATTTGAAGAAGTCAAACTGTAGCTTTCTAGTATTCATCACAGGTAGCCAGGTCTGGTGGCAAAACGCAGCTTTCAGGCTGAATGGACCTCACATATTTGATAGTCTATATGGTTAAGCACGATACCACAAATAATATACTATCCTGAAAGATAAACTTATCATTTGTTAGTAGGCTTAACCACATAAACTAAAGAGTTTGTGTCGTCCGTTTGGTTTGCGAAATCTATTTTTATACGCCAACAAGCTCTCCTATTTAATATGGGAGATTAAATATGATTTATATTAAGTTGAGTTCTTAAATTCCCTATAGAGGCAAACCCCAAGCCCATATAGTTAATTACATTTTACGCAATTGAAATCACCTAAGAAGACTCGATTAAGATTAGTGGTTCTGTCTTCAAGATTTCAAAGTTTGAGTTTCCAAGATTGGACGTAGGAAAATCAAAAGGGAAGAGCTCAAATGAGGAACATTTATTTTTAAGAGTCAAAATAGTGAAAGATATGAGATGTCACAGATCCGAGGGGGAATCTTGGTGACTTCCCAACTATCCTACTATTAGACTTTTGTTTTGAAGAGATGTTATTTGATGTTTAATCCCACGAATTTTATTATTTATGACTTATACTCGCACGATACCCGATTGTGCAAATGACCTACGAAGATAGAAGGATTTAGGTCGTACCGAACGACTTCGGAATCATAAAGAGAATTAGGACTTATAATGCACAATAGAGTGGTGCAAAGGCCTAAAACGGAAATGAGGATTTATGTCGTACCAAGCGGACTACCTCGAAGTCATATGTTTGTTATTTATTCTATGAAGATTTCAACTGAGGATCGTCCTTCACTTCGCTGTAGTGGTCTCGATCTCCGCCCTCCGTTCGCTCGCTTCCTCATTCTGCTTCCTGAAAGGATACTCCAAGATCCTTAAAATATCGATCATAGGCTCAGGGTGTTGGTGTGTATATACATACAATTGTTATGTCAGTGGCTCGCCATAGGGTGCCTACTAAACCGGGTGTCCTACTGTCCTTTATCCTAAAGACTCCTGTAAGTTTGTAGAAGTAACATAAATAATAAAAAGGAAACATGCTACGGAGCGCAGTAAACAATAAACAGTAACGTCACAAGCATGAACTATATTTTATGCAGTAAAGTGCGGTAAATAAAGAAAGACAGTACAATGTGCAGTACAGGCAATAAAATTCAATAAATATAAAATAAACCTGTATACCTGGCGGATCTGTTGCTCCTGTAAATGGCGTCGGTGTCGCAGGTGAAAGTAAATGAGTTTAGTGGAAAATTTGGCAGGTGGCAAGCATGCATTTATATAAATAGGAATGAATAGAAAATCATCACTTAAAAATCTTGAGGAAAGCCAAAAATGACTCATGGTAACTCAACGAAAACCATTGGAAACACGAAGAAAATTCGAATGGAATCTCGAGTGATCTATAAAGACCAATAAAATCATATGAAATGTACGAAAAATCCGAGGAAAGAAAGAAAACCGTAAGCATTCGGGTCGGGTTAGGCTCAAATTTAGGGTCCATTTGGCGCAGCTTATCCCAGCGTTCAGCGTTTTCATAACGCCGCAGAGCCGTTTGGTTGGTGCGTTGAGGTTGGAGGTCGGGGAACTCGTGTATGGTTTTACGTTATAACCCGAATGATTTACGATTGCTCCCTATACCCCGCGTTCCGCGTTCCATCGCAACTTATTACTTCTGAGCCCTCGATCCCGTCTTCGTTCGATAAAGTCCCGTCGAAGACGGGAGGAGACGACGACTTTTGTAAGGTTTTGAGCCGAGAGGGATCGCGAGAAATGAGGGAATGACTCAACGACGCGAGGAGAGGAGGCGGCAATCGGGTGGTCGTCAGCAATGACCGTCGACTGACGGCTTGGAGCAAAATCTCGGAGTAGGCTAGGATTTTCGCCAAAATGAGGGTGGCAGCTGTCTTGCGTGCGATAAATAGGGGAGAGAGAGTATGTGATGATTTTATAAGGATGATAATAATAATATTATTACGGTTTAGGGTTAATCATCAATCTGCACATTTTAGCCTGTACACGTCCTCACAGCAAAGTTGATGTCCTTCATGACTAAAATCGATGTTACAGACTCATTTGTGCAGTCTGTTTCGTCATCCAGGGTCATTCATACCACTTATTTAGCGATCAAGCTTATGTTTCGTTACGTGGCTTCTGTTTTATTTATTATTTTGCTCATATAGTTCCATTGCAAACATTTTCACTAAATAGGGGTAGAATGATTATTTATCCAGCAACAGCTGCCAATAAGCTGTTCTGCATAAGCTCTCCCAAACAAAAAGATAGTTTTTCCTGATAAACTGCAAATTATCATCAACAGATTGTTAAAAATCTACAGCTGCCCCAAATAGACCTTTAGTTATTTTCAAGGGACTTCGAAAGCAACCATCGGCCATCTGTATGTATAGAGCCCGACATTCAACTAGAAATTTCTAACAATAAGATCTTAGGAGGGTAATCCTTAGCCCAATACAGGTAATTGACAAGTGGACAATCATATAGTATTACTTAAAGTTTATATTTTGGCATGCATATAAGCTTCATGCATATAAGCAAAATTTATATCTATTTTAGTAGTCAAAATATTTTGTAAATAGCGTATTTGTTTTAATCGTTGCACTTTAAAAATTTAATTGTCTACAAGTCGATCACACTGTCGGGTTAAGACTGCTAACAACATAAGAAAGCAAGGGTTTTCGCTAGTTTAGTGTCGGTGAATAATATTGTCATCCTACATTTTCACCGGGTCTCTAGGACGGGTCCCGATGTTGTAGGATACGATATTATTTTGCTATACCACCGGATGCCTTTGTTAGCACGGTCTTGAACCCCAAAAAAGTTCGTCCAATTTATGACCTTGCTTGATTGTTCATATTTAGCCACAACTATATATGCACGCTTATGATTCAGACATAAACACCAAAACCAAATCAAGAAGCAAGGAAAGAGAACCGAAAAGAAGTAAATAAAAAGAAAGAGAACTAAATCACCTCTAAAACTAGTATAAGGAGGAGGCCAAAATGGTAGGATTGTTTGCCTCAAATATTCACCTAATAACACCTCAAATAAATAGCAAAATGAGCACACTCATCAATAGCTAGCTCTTTTCCAAACCGCTGGTGTAACAATCCAAAAGAAATGTATCGAAAGGCCCCAACATTTTAGGGGATTCCAAGTTGCTCTCAATTCAATCCAAATCTGCTCAAAAGCCGCACTTCGAAAGGGGCCGAAATTGCAACTAAACTCTCCCAACAAATATCAAAAGGGCCTTGCATTGCAGTCAATCCAGCCCAAAGAAACAAATATCAATAGGGCCTTGCTTTGCAGTCAATCCAGCCCAAAGAACTGGGCATTGAAAACTCCTTCCAAACATCAAGCAAACCGGCCCTCGAAGAAGGCAACTGAATTCCCTGAAACCATGAAGATTAAAGTTTTTAAACCCACCCTAAGGTCAGCCAATTAACTCAAAACAACGTGGGGGAGCACCAACAAGGGTCTCGAATAGAGCTAGCAGGGAAAACAACCCAAAACATACACATGTAAGCTCCGACAAGGTTCTCGAACAGAGTTAGCAACAGAGGAGAAACAAAACAAAATTCCAAAAGCTCTAAAGCAAAAAAAGGGTAACCACCTGCATATGTCTCAAATAGAGGGGCAACTACTAAACCCCAAAGCAGCAAGTGATCAAGTTCATAACCATGCCAAAACCTTTTCGTAAAACTGAAGCGGGAGAATCTACAAAACCAAACCAAGCCAACTCCATAAAATCGAAGCCACCAGTTCCATAAAATTGAACTGAATGAGCTCATAAAGCCCTAAGTTGCAGCGTGCGCGAGTGAGCCTTTTGAGCCGAGAAGCTAGGGATTAAAAAAAAATGGAATTCATTTTTTCATTTTCATTTTTTTTCTTTTAATTTTATTTATATTTAATACTTAAAACCTCCCAATTTGCGTGCTTTTCACTTGTGCGTGAAAACATATCGAGATGGGAGTCCCTCCTAACTAAAGTAGACTCTCCGGATGCATCGACGTAGTCTACTTCATCATTTGGGGTTATTCGGACAACCCTGTCGACAACCAGGCTGAAAACACGTCAAATTCTATTTTCTCAAAATTTTGTTCCGTGATCGATTATTCTAACAATTGATTCAAGTTTGGTCAATCGTGAAGCCTTCTACGAGTGCAGATGACGTGAATTTCGATATTTATGTGCAATGAGCGTGTGAATTGTGGTATTCTTGCATCGTGAGAGTGCGCGGAAGTCATGATGGTTTTCTAAGGCTTTAGATCCTATGGGTACTCGACTTGAGTTTCATTACGTTGGTTTTAATTGACTACACCAAATATTGAGGATTTAGAACCATCTATATGAAACTGCAAGGAGTCAAGAAGTGACTCGAATTTCTAGTTGGTGCGGGTCCTTGACTAGTCCATTAAGAGAGTCCAACAGGAAGTTCTAAGTCTAGACCTTGGGCTCTAAGGAGAAGGAGAGACCTCACCAAAAATGAGGTCAACAGAAGCTATGACAATGTTTTAAGTAGTAATACCAAATATGAGGTGATGGCTTGAAACCAATTGACGCGGGAGTTTTCCGACCGCAGTTCAGTACTGCGGATGCATTACTGTAGCTGCTATAGTAACAACGTACACTTTCTTATTTAATTCCCTACATAAATTCATCCTTTTCTACAATAGTCTCACTTCAGATTCCTTCCTTCACCTTCCCCTCTCCTTTATTTATTGCCTATTCTTCGACTTGCCTAGTTTATTTATTTCTCCCTTATTTATAGATGTTGTTTATCTAAGATTGGGGAAGGGACTTTTCATGATTACTGATTTTAGTTGTTGCCTTTGTGGCATTTTTCCTCTTTGAAGTTGTACCTGATGACCAGAATGTGTTTCGGCTATAAGTCGTCCGAGGTGGCGATCGTTTGCAAGGGTTTGGGTGGTGCTCCGGCTGTAGCTCGATCCCCACGAGACATGTATCCTACTAAAACCCCTCCAGCCCCACTTCCAGCAGCCACAAACTATCCTCTTTGCTGCCATCTACTTTCAGCGCCTTCCTTTCCACTGCAAGACCTACCCTGATCCCTCCAGCTGACTGCAAAACAGAGTAGCCCCTTCATTGCAGCAGCCGTCGACCATCTCCTAACCGCCACCCAGTTCTCCGGGCTCATTCCTACTATCACCAAGTCCCCTCTAGACTAGCTCTTGCTGCCACCAGCCCCTCTAGGGTCTGTTCCAGCTGCTGTCTAGCTCTCAGACACCGGTTTTTGCTATCATCTAGCCTGCGACCATCTGCCTGTTGTTGTCCCAGGCCACCGTAGCTCCTTTCCTGTCACCTTTCAGCCACCGCCCTGACCACTAGGTTCCTCCCTGCTGTTGTCCAAGGTCTCCAACACCTTCCAAATGTTGTACAGTTCACCCTAAGCGTTTTCCAACCGCTATCCAGTCCACAACACTCATCTTCCGGTGGCTGTTTGGTCCACTGCCACGCCTCCTGCCCTCAGATATGTCACTCTTTTCCTAGAGGGCATTTATGTGTTTTGTGTTGCTTTCTTTTCGTATTTTTTGTAACATTGTTGTTCTTTCTATTTGCATGTTTGTATTGTTTATGTTGAGAAGTCTTTGTAATCCTATTCAAATTCAATAATTATATTTACCTTCTTATTGTGATTTGGGTCTATTTTCCGACCCCGAACACCAGTTCCTGCTGCCGTTCAGCCCGCGACCACTTGCTTGCTGCTGTCCCAGGTCACCGCAGCTCCTTTCTTGCCACCTTCCAGCAGCCGCCAATCCTTTTCCAGCCACCAGGTTCTTCCCTAGCGGCGTCCAACTTCCCAAGCGCCTTCCAACCGCTGTCCAGTCCACAACACTCTTCTTTTGGTGAATGTTCCACCACGCCTCCTGCCCTCCCCGGATCTGTCGCTCTCTTCCTAGAGGACCATTTATGTGTTTTGAGTTACTTTTCGTATTTTTAGTAGTGTCATCGTTGGTCTTTCCGTTTGCATGTTTTTATTGTTTATGGCGAGTCATCGTTGTAACTCTATTCGAATTCAATAATTATAATTACCTTCTTATTGTGGTTTCAGTTTCGTCCGGTATCACCAATTGCTCTCATTTGTTATTTTCTGTGATGTCTTGAGAAAAGAAGCGGTTGGGTTTTCTCTGTTGTCAGGTAATATGCAATTCCACGAGATTACTCTACTAATACTATTAGACAAAAAAAAAATATATTAATGTATGGTCGGTTAAAATTGAGAAAGAGATATTTGATTTAATGTAATATAAATATATAGTTTTGAAAAGTAATTGTTTAATTTTGAAAATACGAGACCGAACCGATCTTATATATACGATTGTTTAAATAAATGAACACAACACTACAAGTGATATACATATCCCGAGAGATAGACATACCACTTATCCGGGAGACCCGGTTAAATAAACTAAAGAATTTATGATATTTGTTTTAGTCTGCTAACCATTTATGTTGACAGACAAATTTATCTACCTAATATTAAAAATTAGATTGAGTTTATATTACTTGGGTTCTTAAAACTCCCTATAGAGACAAACTCTTATAGTTAATTACCTCTCAAATGACTGAAGTCACTTAGGAGAACTCTCGATGATGATCAAAGGTAACTATCTTCATGAATTCAAGGTTTAAGGTTTCCAAGGTTGGGCATAGAAAAGTCAAGTGGGGAAATTGAATAAATGGGAACATTTATTTCTAGAGTCAAAGGAAAGAAAAGTAGGGGATGCCATGAACCTTGAGGCAAATCTCTGTGACTTCCCAAACTATCCTATCGTATGATTTCAATTTTGAGAAAATGTTATTTGATGTTTCATCCCACTAATTTTATTATTTAGGACTTATATTTGCATGACACGGTCATACAAACGACTTTTAAGATATGAGGGTTTACGTCATACCGGATGACAACCTCGTAATCTAAAGCGAGTTAGAGCTTAAGTTGCACAACCTGGCTGTGCAAATGCCTAAAAGATAAAATGCGGATTTATGTCGCGCTAGACATACAACCTCAGAGTCCTATGATTTATTATTTAAACTAGGGAAAGATATGCTGTTGTAGATTGGCATCCTCCACTTGCTGCTGCTCGGTTTTGCTGCCCATGAAGACTCGGTCCAAGCTCCAAACTGTAGCGACTCCAAGTTTAGTTTATGTTTTGCATTTGCAAGTATAATTATTGTTGGGCCTCAAGGGTCTGGTGTACATCCAAGCATATGTCCTACTGTTCTTACCCAAAGAGTTTAGCAAGTGCATTAAAGTAAAGAATGCAATAAAAAGAACAACAAATTGCAAGAAACTTAAACAAATTGCTGGAATGTCCGGTATATATAAAAAAAAGTAACAAAACGCGATGTCACGTATGAAAAACCAGAAGTATGTGACTTATATGTGATATTGAGAATGTCCCCAATTGTCAGAAGGATTTAAGTGTAAGGCTCAAGCTCAAAGCTTTGGGAATGTCCTCAATGCTTTGGTAGCATATGTCCTGTTCCTTACCCAAAGAGTTTAGCAAGTGCATTAAAGTAAATAATGCAATAAAAAGAACAACAAATTGCAAGAAACTTAAACAAATTGCTGGAAAGTCCGGTATATATAAAAAAAGTAACAAAACGCGATGTCACGTTTAAAGAACCAGAAGTATGTGACTTATATGTGACATTGAGAATGTTCCCAATTGTCAGAAGGATTTAAGTGTAAGGCTCAAGCTCAAAGCTTTCGGAATGTCCTCAATGCTTTGGAGCATTGGGTTTTACTGTAGGTTAAGTCATGAAGAGAATTTCACTATTTGATTTAATTAAAAGGAAGTTATGAACCACATCTTGGTGTACCTTTATTTCTATCATTTTAACTAACTTATAAATTAAGGTCAAATGCATAGTTTCATTGTTCATTTGAAAATTACGTTGATGAACTCTAATCTAGGGTGTGCTCCTAGTCTAGAAAGTCTGTGCTTCTAACTTGAACTTGTAGTGATTTAAGGTGTTTTGCTTTCAATGAAGTGTTTTCCAACTAATCCTCAAATGTTTTTTAAGTGTTTTCCAAATAATTAAATAAAAAATTCTCATTTTTGACTTAACCATATAACAAAAACAAATTAACGTAGAAGGAGGCCGACCCACTTCTAAAAAGAAATTAACAAAGCAAAGAGGCAAAAACCGCAAGTAAATCGGCCAAAAGACATTTAAATTCTTTCAAAAACAATGATCAAATCATTCCTAAAATGTGCGTAAAAGTCTCCAAAAATCAGCATTTAAAGTGCCCATATCGATGTATGAAAACTTCCAAAAATTAGCACCTAAAGCGCTCATATGTATAAAAGCTTCAAATAATCAATACTTAAAGTGCCCAAAGGGCCTCCAAAAGCTATTAAATAAACCCAACAGATGCTGCCCGAAAACTATCAATTTTGTATTTAAAAGCAACCACCAAAAGAGTGTTTAAGGCCCCGCCTCCAACCCATAAGTCATTTTGATAATCCATATGCATATTCAAATAAATGAGAGTTTGCTATTCAAAATGAGGCACGTACAAAATATAAATTTTCAAGATAAATCCACATGTTAGCCTTTCTTTGCTTTAGCATATCCCCATTAGCAAGTAACTAGCCGTTCCTCNAACTCCAAAAGTCTTCTCCTCTCTTCTTCTTCTCTCCTATTTTTGGTAAAAAATGTTCTCTTTAAAGATGTGGATGAGTTTTCCCAAGAGTTGCTTACGCACCCCTCCAAAATCTGGCCTTATCCATTGTACATGTCACCTAACCGTCGATCCCCNATGTCACCTAACCGTCGATCCCGCCGTCGGCGGCCTCGATGGCGCCATCGGCAGCTTTTTAGAAAATTTGTCATGTAGCCTCGGGGAATTCTCGTCGTTGGCGGCCTCGAGGGCGCCTGCAATTCTCCACATTTTTTACCTTTTTGCTCCAAATTTGCTCCTTTTTGCATCTTTTTGCTCCATTGACCCTAATTCATCATTCCCTACAACAAAACATCAAAGATACATTTCTTTAAAGTGCAATATCATTAAAAGTAGTATAAAAAAGGTATGAAAATCTCAACATATTTTCCTTTGGTCAAAATCCCCCAAACTTAACTATTACTTGCCCTCATATAATCAATATATTTTCCTTTGGTCAAAATCCCCCAAACTTAACTATTACTTGTCCTCAAGTAATTTTAGTTCTACATAAAAGTTATGATCTATTGTAATAAAGTTTTAATTCAAAAATACTATAAGTTTGATTTAAGATATATAAAAGTTATGATCTATTGTAGTAAAGTTTTAATTCAGAAATACTATAAGTTTGATTCATAAAAATTATGATCTATTGTAGTAAAGTTTTAATTCAAAAATACTATAAGTTTGATTTAAATTCTTTGGTCAAAATCCCCCAAACATAACTATTACTTGTCCTCAAGTAATTTTAGTACTACATATTTGGTCAAAATCCCCAAAACTTAACTATTACTTGTCCTCAAGTAATTTTAGTACTATATAAAACTTTGGTTAAAATCCCCCAAACTTAACTATTACTTGTCTCAAGTAATTTTAGTACTACATAAAAGTTAATCTACTGCAGTATTATTTTAATTCAGAAACACTATAAGTTTGATTTAGATAAATATCATAGTCAGAAAAAAATTTAAGTAATTGAATTAACTCTGTATCCATCAGATTATCTAGTCATCAAGTTTTAAGAGTTCTAGT
>JXCR01025941.1:51770-79620 GCA_002079205.1 Phalaenopsis hybrid cultivar
ATGTATATATATATATATATATATATATATATATATATAAAGATCACGTATATTTGTTATGTAATAAGTTAAATCTTGAGTGTCTTCCCAATTTTATCTAACTCCTCTATGTACATTCTGTTTCATTAATCGGGCAAATAGTTATCTCCGTTCACTGTAAATTTTTTAGAGAAGTCGCCTCACCTGTGCTTCTCTCGAACTCTTAAAACAAAAATTCATCACTCTCACTCTACCTGTAAGGCCTCGTGAAGTGGTGTTAATTTCCCTTCAATGAATTGGCCTCTCATTTATAGGCGATCTAAGGAGAAAAGATTGTGGAAGATTTATGCTTGTGGCATCTTCAGTTGTCTCTTCCCAACACTGGAAAATGACATCACGTGATGTCAAGTTGCATACCCCCGATATGTGGTAAGATTTTCCAATGGTTATGACATGTGAATGTGTGGCGCTTCAATCGCTATTAAGGTTCATACCATGTGTAAGATACAAATTTTGGAAAATTGTTCGAAAGGATAAATTGTTGTAGGAATTACAAGCAAGCTTGAAAAGTTGAATAATTACTTAATTACCATCCCAATCTTTATTACTCGGTTATGAGTACAACTACTCGACAATGTGTGACTGCTCAAGCAAGTTCTAGTACTGGAGTCAGTTAGTTGCCTATGCTGAGTAGCCCAGGCTGAGTACCACAAGTTAGCACTAATTTCCCACTACTTGGGCATACGAGAGCCAACTACACATTCAACAAAAATCTTCCTGAAACTACTCAAAACAATTTGGTATGCTTTAAATTGAATTGGCAAGTCAAGTCAAATATTGAGTAGATGATTATTTTGAGCTTGCTCAAGGTGAAATGAAATTGATTCAAATAAATTTGATTATGGCTCATGATGGTTCAAACTAAAATTACTATTTTGATTCAATCTAAATATTTTGAGCACTTTCTCACAGCTCTTGTTCGTTTTGCCCTCCTGATCTCTGATTTTCCCTTCCGGCAAATCTATACTTTGCCCGATATTAAAGGTTTTTGTATGATGACAGTTACCACACAGTGATGCTGGTTTGTCTGTTGTGGTTAAATTTGCATTATATCTTGCTTATTGCACGGTAGGCTTGGCTATTGTTTCCATTTGTCCCTCTGTTATTGTAGTTATTAGTATATCTTGCTTAAAAACGGTTTCTAAACCGATGCTTCTTTGCCAATAGGTATGATTGTGGGATGTTCATGATCAAGTACGCAGACTTCTACAGCAGAGGTCTAAAGCTGTGTTTCAGCCAGGTGAATAGCCTGCCAGGCTTATTTCTATGATTATGTGACCTGGTTACATTCTGTGTGCTTTGCACTACAGCATGTATGCTCAATGGAGCGCATTCTCTAAACGTTTTCAGACTTAAAAAAAAAAAAAATTCCTTGTCTTTGTATTTTTGCAGGAGCATATGGAGTATTTCAGGAAGAGAACAGCCATAGAGATCCTTAAACTCAGAGCTGAGTAAAGCAGCAATAGAGTTCAGTTTTTATGATTAAAATACTAATCAGAGCAGATTGCTGGAGGAAGCATTTGTGCTCGGTGGCCACGCATTGTATGATAAATGTTGGGAGAGTTGGGAAAAGGATTGTGCTGTGGGTTGAATGAGAGAGGGCACATCGTTTCGTCAAGGAGATTCATGATGCATTTTAATGTTTCCAGTATGATTTTTGATGGGTCAGTATGATTTGTTAGCTCTCCGTTTATCTATATTATATATATACATTTTATATGATGTTAGTAGAAAGTAGTTAAGACTATTTGATTAGGTTCAATAACTTGTTCAAAAATAACAATAAATGAATTTGTATTAAGTTGACTTTCAAACCTATTGAACTTGATGACTGGAAATTCAAGCAAACACGTATCGACCTTCTTAATTAATAAGTAATCCAACCAGATTTGTCTCTCATAAAATGTCCCAGCTTCAATTTAAACAATACAAATTAGTATGATTATTGATTGTTTCAGACACGTGGCCCGTTTAATGCGGCATTTATAATGAGGTTGGCCGAATGGCGCTAAATATATGGAATTGAGATTTTTGGTATCATATTTATGGATTATCCGACCAGGGTAGGTGCTGGCTGACCGTCGCCATCCCTCTCTCATGACCTATATAATCCAATCCTAACGTTAGCTCATCTAAGCTCAAATCAAACTTCCAGATTCACCACTCTTTTTTTATTTTTTTTATGCATCCCTCATCCTCAAAATTTATTTTGTTTTCAAAAACTAATGTTATAGTTGATTATAGCTTCAACAAACACTTGTACATTTAATGAAGATACAGTTGCTAGCGGAGACAGAGTTCAGTTACGTGTAGCAAGTGAAGCTAATCAATCATATCGGGAGGATGAATAAAATGTTGTCAAGAAATTATTTCATGGTGGAACGCCGTGTTGTCTAATATTTCATTGAACTTTCTGAACAAACTTTGATTTCAAATTGAATTTAATATTATTGTAAAATATTAATATTAATTTATTAGTAGTGTATTTATATTTAAAGGTGGAGCTTTAATTAAATAGTTATTTAGGGCCGCGCTGCTGGGTATCGGGGCCAATTTCTGACGCCAAGATCCTGTTTCCATAAAACCTAGATACTAGATACTAGATGAGCCACGAGCCTGGAATACCTTTTAATTTCTGGCTTCTCTTGTATGACACATTTTTTTATTTGATTGGTCTAAGCATGTCCTATCAAGCTTTTCGGGATATAGTGTATAACTTCATGCATTTGGGCATCACGTAACGTAAACTATATAACTTTACACGCCTATTTACAACATTAAATTTTAACTTTATATACATACATATAGTACCATATGGCCTTTACGCTCTAAACGGAATATTGATTTCTAATTGTTTTATAAATCGGCATGCATAGCACAGTAGATTAATGACTTGTATAAACATAGGAAGAATATTAAATATCAATTAATATTGCAAAAATAAGATATTTAATCTTGAATGAAAATTTATTCATTTCATAATAAAACTTATTAAATTAATATAATATCATCGATGAATTCTCACTTGTCCTGTGAAGCGTGCTAAAAAATAAACTTGGGGCAACTAGAGAGGAGAGAAGATAGAGACACAAAGAGGGAGAGAAAGTGAAACTGTTGAAGTTCAGAATAATGTGGAATAAAATAGAATAATTTGTTATTTTTTGGATATGAACATGGGGTACAAATAACTCTTACAAGAATTTTATAATAGGAAAAATGATAAAAATAAAATGATATGAAAGAAAATATATATCACATGATATCTTCGATAATTAATTCATATCAATTATTAGAAGATATAGAAAATAATATAAAATAGGAAAACAAATAATTTTTAATCTAAGGAAATAAATATAAAATAGGAAAGAAAATGTCTCCTTATATTAAGGAAATAATTTATTCCTCATAACTTCTTATAGGAATAAATTATTTCATATTCTAATTCTTAACAGAAACAAAACACACACACAAACTTCTCCCGTATGGGCGAACTAGAATATTCCCATGCTCTATGATTCATTTTCTATATAAAATAGAAAAAAAGAATTACAAGACAATAGGGGAGAGAGATCTCCCTACAAATTGTGGATCTAAAGAGAGCCAAAAGCCTAAAGACCAAAAGCTCAGAGGCGAAAAAGCCCCTAATACATGTTATGGACCTTCAATTTATAAGAGATAAAGGGTCAAAAATACAAAATTTATTGCTTGCCTAGCTTTAATACAAACATTACAAGATATTATAGTCTTTGTGCATATTAGAGTTTGTTGGTTGATAGCCCTTTAGTCATTTGTCTGACTTTTGATCAATTGACACACATTCGGTTATTTAACTAACTTTTGGTTGCTAGGCAGACCTTCAGTACCGACGAATGACCTCCTCCAATGGAAGACTTACCCTTCTATGGAAGACTTATCACCCTAACGGATGACTTTTTTCTCCAACTGGCCACCAGAACTCGACTTCTCCCGACAAAAAAAAAAAAAAAAAAAAAAAAAAAAAAAAAAAAAAAAAAAAAAAANAAAAAAAAAAAAAAAAAAAAACCCTTAAAGGTCGATGAAGTACCCAACATAACACATCAATAAAAAAGACTAAAGCATCATGTATTATCCTTTTAAAATAAGGGTAATATTGTAATTTATTTTTTGCCCCGCCCCTCACTAATATTTGTGAGGGCATATGGACGCAAAAAATAAAATTGAGTGATTAAGATATCAAATATATAAATACATAGAATTTGGATGATATGTATGGGTATTTATATGCCTGTATTTTATAACGAGTGTCATTCCAGATGGCGAAAAATCAGGAGACAAAACTGACCTAGGGATTTAAGGAAAAAAAGACTCCCTTTTATAAGCTTTATGAACATGGAGGAGAGTTGGAACTTAGAATGGACCGTAAAAAATGTCAAGTCTTCCTCGACCTGCCCATTAACCACCGTTTTTTTACATGTTACAAATCACTATACAAACAAATATAAAATCAACGTTTCTCAGCCCCCATGACGATTCAATAATGCGAAAAAAACATAATACTCTTCTTCATTAATCTAATCAATTTGTTCACCGCATATTTTTCGGCCGGCTCGGACTCCATGCACACACCTCCCACCGCCACAAATAACGACCTTTCCCCTCCCCTCCTCTCCACCCTTTACATAGACGGCTGCCCCAAGACAGCTCTTTGGTGGCGGCGAGCATGCCGTCGATCACCTCCCTCTCCTGCTCACCCCCCGCCGGCGCCGGCCAGCTCCTCTCCTTCATCTTCCTCTCACCCTGCCCACAGCGCGCTCTCTTCTCCCTACTCGACCTCCTCTTCCTTCTAACCCTCCTCGTTTTCGCCGTCCAGAAGCTCCTTTCCCGCCGCCACAACGAATCTAATTCCGACGCCGCCAAGCCGCTCCTCCCTAGCTTCTCCCCCGTTCGCACCACGTGGCGCTTCATAATCCCCCTGGCCATCTCCTCCATTCTCGCCGCAGCCTTCCTAGTCTTTCTCGTCCTTGCCGCCCTAGATAGCTCTGCCCCCTTCCCCTGGCGCCCTGTCCAATCAATCTTCTTCTCCCTCCAGTTCCTCTCCCATCTCGCCGCTGCTGCCGTCGTCGCTCACGAGAAGCGCTTTCGCGCTCTCTCCCACCCGCTAACTCTCCGACTCTTCTGGCTCTTCTCCTTCCTACTGTCAGCCCTGCTCACCGTCTCCGCAATCCTCCGCCTCTTCTCTTCATCCCCCATCATTACAGATGACATCACCTCCCTCATCTTCCTCCTCTTTTCTGCTGCACTCCTTGTCTTCGCCCTCTCCCCTTCCACCGGTTTCTATTCCCACCCTTNTTCCGCCTCTTCTCTTCATCCCCCATCATTACAGATGACATCACCTCCCTCGTCTTCCTCCTCTTTTCTGCTGCACTCCTTGTCTTCGCCCTCTCCCCTTCCACCGGTTTCTATTCCCACCCTTCTTCTTCTTCATCCCCTGCCTCCCCGTTAGCTGCAGACACCAACACATCGAACCCCGAGTCGAAACCGAATGTGACTGCCTACACCACCGCGCCCCTTCTGTCCCGCCTCACCTGGAGCTGGATGAATCCTCTCCTCGCCAAGGGCTACAAATCTCCGCTTAAGCTGGAGGAAGTGCCCTCCCTTTCACCTGAACATCAGGCCCAGCGCCTCTGCAATATCTTCGCCGCTAACTGGCCTCGCCCCGCCATCAAATCCCATCACCCCGTACGCACCGCGCTGCTCCGATGCTTTTGGCCGCAGCTTCTGCTCACAGCATCGCTCGCCGTCCTCCGTCTCTGCGTGATGTACGTGGGCCCCACTCTCATCAACCGCTTCATTGACTTCGCCTCCGGTCGCCGCTCCTCCATCTACGAGGGCTACTACCTCTGCCTTACGCTGCTCCTCGCCAAGTTCGTCGAAGTCCTCTGCTCTCACCATTACAACTTCCACTCGCAGAAGACCGGCATTCTCATCCGCTCCACTCTCATCACCGCCCTCTACCGCAAAGGCCTCCGCCTGTCGTGCTCTGCCCGCCAATCCCACGGAGTCGGCATGATCGTCAACTACATGGCCGTCGACGCCCAGCAGCTCTCCGACATGATGCTTCAGATCCATTACATCTGGCTCATGCCTCTACAAGTGGGCGTCGCCCTCGCCCTTCTCTATGGCTACCTCGGCCCCTCTGTCACCTCCGCGATCGTCGGCATCGTCGCAGTCATGACATTCGTAGTCTTCGGCACCAGGCGCAACAATCACTTCCAGTTCTCCCTCATGGGCATGCGCGACAAGCGAATGAAAGCCACCAATGAGATGCTGAATTACATGCGAGTCATCAAGTTCCAGGCTTGGGAGGAGCATTTCAACAAGCGCATACAGAGCTTCCGATCCGAAGAGTTCGGCTGGCTCTCCCGCTTCATGTACTCCATCTCCGCGAACATTATCGTGCTGTGGAGCGCGCCGGTGGTCATCGCCTCCCTCGTGTTTGGAACCTGTATTGCCGCGGGAGTCCGTCTCGACGCCGGTATCGTTTTCACCGCCACATCTTTTTTCAAAATTCTGCAGGAGCCGATGCGCAACTTCCCCCAGGCTCTCATCTCGGCCTCTCAGGCTATGATCTCGCTCGAACGGCTCGACTCCTACATGACCAGCGGGGAGCTCGACGAAACCGCCGTCGAGCGGGTGGCGGGCTGCGACGACGTCGACGCTCCGGCCGTGGAGGTTTGCGAGGGGAGCTTCGGGTGGGAGGATGACGCGGACGCAGACACGGCTTGGCTGAAGGGCGTGAATGTGAGGATCCCTCGCGGAGCTCTGGCCGCCGTGGTGGGGACAGTCGGGTCCGGCAAGTCCTCCTTCCTCTCGTGCCTGGTGGGTGAGATGCGCNTTCCCGCTTCATGTACTCCATCTCCGCGAACATTATCGTGCTGTGGAGCGCGCCGGTGGTCGTCGCCTCCCTCGTGTTTGGAACCTGTATTGCCGTGGGAGTCCGTCTCGACGCCGGTATTGTTTTCACCGCCACATCCTTTTTTAAAATTCTGCAGGAGCCGATGCGCAACTTCCCCCAGGCTCTCATCTCGGCCTCTCAGGCTATGATCTCGCTCGAACGGCTCGACTCCTACATGACCAGCGGGGAGCTCGACGAAACCGCCGTCGAGCGGGTGGCGGGCTGCGACGACGTCGACGCTCCGGCCGTGGAGGTTTGCGAGGGGAGCTTCGGGTGGGAGGATGACGCGGACGCAGACACGGCTTGGCTGAAGGGCGTGAATGTGAGGATCCCTCGCGGAGCTCTGGCCGCCGTGGTGGGGACAGTCGGGTCCGGCAAGTCCTCCTTCCTCTCGTGCCTGGTGGGTGAGATGCGCCGTGTTTCGGGAAAGGTATTAACTTTTTTTTTGGTGTCGTCGTGTCCCCATTACTCGCCGTTCGATCGATTCCGCTATGCTCACCGCCTAACAATAATAATCCAAGGGAGGAATTATGTGCATCGCGACGTTCTTAGTCATCTCCTTGATTGATTCCGGCCGCCGTTTGGGAATTTTGCCGCTTGACCACAACTGGTAGAATTAATTGCTGGAGCGGATCTAACTGATATTTTATTTATTTTTTATTTCCATTATATTTGTGGAATTTTTTTGAATTTATGCTTTATTTTGGAGATGAGGATAACCACAAACGTTAATCTGATTTTTTTCATGCCATAAAATAAGGTGATTTATGTAGGGGAACAGAACTAGATTTGTTGATGAAGTTCATTCCACCTGGAATAAATTGGTATTTGGAGCTGATTGAAGTTGGTGGTATGTCAGGTTAGGGTTTGTGGAAGCACGGCTTATGTGGCGCAGACNTGGAAAGGTATTAACTTTATTTTTGTGTCGTCGTGTCCCCATTACTCGCCGTCCGATCGATTCCGCTATGCTCACCGCCTAACAATAATAATCCAAGAGAGGAATTATGTGCATCGCGACGTTCTTAGTTATCTCCTTGATTGATTCCGGCCGCCGTTTGGGAATCTTGCTGCTTAACCACAACTGGTAGAATTAATTGCTGGAGCGGATCTAATTGATATTTTATTTTATTTATTTATTATCTCCATTCACATGGGGATATTTAGTTTATATTTGTGGAATTTAATTGAATTTATGCTTTATTTTGGAGATGAGGATAACCACAAACGTGAATCTGATTCTTTTCATGCCGTAAAATACGGTGATTTATGTAGGGGAACAGAAATAGATTTGTTGATGAAGTTCATTCCACCTGGAATACATTGTTATTTGGAGCTGATTGAAGTTGGTGGTATGTCAGGTTAGGGTTTGTGGAAGCACGGCTTATGTGGCGCAGACAGCATGGATACAGAATGGGACGATTCAGGAGAATATATTGTTCGGTCAGCCTCTAAACCCGCACAGATACAAGGAAGTGATACGTGCATGCTGTCTGGGCAAGGACTTGGAAATGATGGAGTTTGGAGATCAGACGGAGATAGGGGAGAGAGGAATCAATCTTAGTGGCGGCCAGAAGCAGCGCATACAGCTGGCCAGAGCTGTTTATCAGGATTCTGATGTTTACCTCCTTGATGATGTCTTCAGTGCCGTCGATGCTCACACTGGCTCTGAGATCTTCAAGGTATTAACACTTGTTAATGCGTTGTGGGTGCTCTCACACTTGGATCTTATTGTTAAAAAATAATAAAATAACTATTAATTCTATGCAGGAATGCATAAGAGGCGCTCTCAAGGACAAGACAATTATACTGGTTACCCACCAAGTGGATTTCCTTCACAATGCTGATCTCATTTTGGTATGCAATATGATTCCACTTCATAATTATCGTATATGATACAAGAATCTAATATGTGCACCAAATGTCTGTCAGGTTATGCGAGATGGGATGATTGTTCAATCTGGAACGTATGACGATTTACTAAATGCTGGCACAGAATTTGCGGCACTTGTTGCTGCACATGAAAGTTCTATGGAGCTAGTAGAGCATGGAGCACCCGTGCAAGAAAACATGGGTTCTCCATCTAAACTGGCTGAACAAACCATCACCAATGAAGACAAGTTAAATGATGAGTCTTCTGCAGTATCACCGAGGAACGATGGTAAGAGTTCGGCTAAGCTCATCAAGGACGAGGAGAGGGAGACTGGACAAGTCAGTTTGAATGTGTACAAAACCTATACCACTGAGGCTTGGGGATTGTGGGGGCCTATTGCTGTTTTGGTTGTTTCGCTACTGTGGCAAGGTTCTTTGATGTGCAGTGATTATTGGTTGGCATCATCAACTTCTGCAAATGATGCATCTCCATTCAATCCCACATTTTTTATTAAAGTTTATGCTCTTATAGCTCTGGTTTCTGTGATCCTCGTCACTGGTAGGGCCTTACTTGTCACATACTGGGGGCTGGAAACAGCCCAGATCTTTTTCAGGCAGATTCTGAGCAGTATCTTGCATGCACCCATGTCCTTTTTTGATACCACTCCTTCAGGAAGAATTCTTAGTCGGGTATTTATCTCTCTATTTTTAATTGATCCTACTCTTCAAACAAAATTTTGTTTGTAACCAAGATAATGGAATTTTCATGTTTTTTAAATCTTTTTCTCAGGCTTCATCAGATCAAACTAATGTTGATCTCTTCCTCCCTTTCTTTATGGGATTGACTGTTTCGATGTACATTACGGTGCTTAGCATACTCATTGTCACCGTCCAAGTTGCTTGGCCGACCCTCTTCTTCATAGCTCCACTGGCATGGCTCAACATCTGGTATAGGGTATGATTTTGTCTTTCATTTTAGTGATGAGTTTTTGTGAACTTTATAATGTTAAATCAGATTAATGATTTATTAAACCTGATGATGCTAAATCCCTCCATCAATGCAGGGTTACTATCTGGCAACATCTCGCGAGTTGACTCGGCTTGATTCGATAACTAAAGCGCCTGTCATACATCACTTCTCAGAGACCATTCAGGGCGTCATGACGATCCGTTGCTTTAGAAAGGAAGAAAGGTTCTCTCAAGAAAATGTCAATAGAGTTAATGCGAGCTTGACTATGGATTTTCATAACAACGGTGCCAATGAGTGGATGGGATTTCGGTTGGAGCTGATTGGAACTGTCATTTTGTGCATTTCTGCTCTGTTGATGGTTATGCTTCCCAGCAATTTGATCAAGCCAGGTACCCCTTTATTGTGCCAACATTTTATATGTTTGCTTTTATATGTAACAATAGTAGACCGTAATCCACTAGAAATTCAGCGGAACGTGATGAAAAGGTTTGCCGAATAGAAAGTTAACGGAAGTGGTGAACGGATTGGTATTTTTGATATGAGAAGTTTTAGGTGGTAAAATAGTAAATAATAAATTTTAGGTGTTAGATAGGTAAATCCTTCTATGTTTTATTAACTGCATATGGTTAAAGTCTCATTGCACAGTTTGCTGCACTAGTACAAGTGTGACAGGATTAGTGCTGAATCGGAATTTTCATTTGCTAACTTAAATCTTTTTGTTTTTTTCTTTTTTCAATTTTGACACAGAGTATGTTGGTTTGTCCCTATCTTATGGACTCTCTCTCAATTCTGTGCTTTTTTGGGCGATTTGGATCAGCTGCTTCTTAGAGAACAGAATGGTTTCAGTGGAGAGGATAAAACAATTCAGTAACATTCCTCCTGAAGCAGCGTGGAGGATAAAAGATTGTCTGCCTTCACCCAACTGGCCCACTCATGGAGATATTACTCTGAGGGATCTAAAGGTTGTTTTTTCTTAATCTATGAAGAAAATAGTTTATTTCTCTTAGTGCATTCCGAGTCTTACTCACTAAGCTTGATGGATTGGTTTCTACAGGTTAGATACAGACCAAATACTCCTCTTGTTTTGCATGGAATCACACTCGACATTCATGGAGGAGAGAAGATAGGAGTCGTTGGCCGGACAGGGAGTGGAAAATCAACTTTGATTCAAGCTCTCTTCCGAATTGTGGAACCTTCCGGAGGGAAAATTATCATTGATGGAGTTGATATTTGCATTTTGGGCCTTCATGATCTCAGGTCCCGCTTTGGCATAATTCCTCAGGAGCCTGTTCTATTCGAAGGAACAGTGAGGAGCAATGTTGACCCAGTTGGACAGTATACTGATGATGAAATATGGCAGGTAGGGATTGACTGAGCCCTCTCTTTTATCTATCATTAGATTCAGAAAAGTAACAATTAAAAGGATGAATATTTATCTATTTTGCAGAGTCTAGAAAGGTGCCAGTTAAAACAAGCAGTGGCTGCAAAACCTGAAAAACTTGATGCTTTAGGTAACTTTTCGTCATATGATCTCAAATGATCCTAACTCATCAGTAGAGATTAGTTAGGTAATTCTTTAAAATGAATGAAATTGCAAATCTTCAGTGGTTGATAATGGTGAGAATTGGAGTGTGGGTCAGAGACAACTCTTTTGTTTGGGCCGAGTTTTGTTGAAGAAAAGTCGAATCTTGTTCATGGATGAGGCGACTGCTTCAGTTGACTCGCAGACTGACGGATTGATACAGAAGATTATTCGAGAGGACTTCTCAAACTGTACAATCATAAGTATCGCTCATAGAATTCCCACTGTCATGGACTGTGATAGAGTTCTTGTTGTAGATGCAGGTAAGCACTTCAAAAAAAAAAAAAAACACTTAATTACTTATCACTCGGGGGACTGTTTTATATTTTATATTAGGCAGGATTGAAGCAAGACTTTGCTTAAATCCGCCAAAATGAACTTTGGGAAGTTTAAATTAATCTTCATATTTTATTACAATTATTTATGGAAATTTATCGGTAAAAATTTTCAACAGGATTGGCAAAGGAATTTGACACGCCAACTAATTTAATTGAACGGCCCTCTCTGTTTGGAGCATTGGTTCAGGAGTATGCCAATCGGTCCTCTGATCTGTGAGTAGAAGAGGAAATGCTTATATCATTAAGGTTAAAAGGTGGAAATAATATGCTGGAAGACGCTGAAAGCGTGATTTTGTTTCAGAAAGGTAATTGTTTTGATCAGAAAGTTATTCGTTGAGAATTTCAATTTCCTTTTAGTTTGTTTCCATATGTTGTTGCAGCAGACTAGCAGTTATGTATACTTTGTATCTTATCATCGTATGGAAACAACTCATCTCTGTAGCGCCTGGTATCAAATTTGGGTAATTTTCCATATATACGACATGAGTATTATGTATTTACGTAATTAATATTTGAATTTTATATATTTATTTATATGGCATTCTAGTGTTTGAATCACATATAAAGAATATGAATAAAAATAATCCATTTCTGTAGCTGCTATTAGGTTAATAATTGTTGAATCCATTTGGGGCGTAATATCCAGTAGAAAACCCGTATGACTATGAATATGAATTGACGGAAAACAGGAAATAAGGTGGAGAGAGAAATGAATGAAATCTTTGATGGAGATAGTGGAAAGGCGTATAATATTATGATCTCTGGCAAGCTGTGGATGTGTAATTTCACCGGAGTCTCAAACTCGCTAGAGAGAGAGAGAGAGAGAGAGAGAGAGAGAGAGAGAGAGAATGTGAGAGTCCAAGGAGAGCCCCCCTATCCTCTTGGAATATGTTTTTTCCCTTTTTATACATAAAGTATAGTTAATTATTGATGCGTGTTAGAAAATTCACAGCGGTAGAGTAATGAATTATCGCCTTAGCATTGCTCGAAAATTTTATATACACAGGTAAAAAAAATAACCAGTAATGAAATCATAAGTTTTTACATGGAAAACCCATAATAGGAAAAAATTATGAGGTCTGGCTCCGACGTAAAAATCCACTATAGGTATTACAGAGATGATTACTAGGTTTTTCAAGTTACAAAGTCGACTGACGGCTTTCGGTCGGTGGTGGTCTACTGTGATTGGTGGTGATCGACGATAGTTAGTTGTCGACGACGGTCGATTGTGGTTGCCGACAACAGTAATGCTCGACGGCGGTCAGTGGTTGTCGATGGTGGTCGGGAGTGATCGACGAATGTCAGCGGTGATCGAAGACGGTCAGCCGGTATTGATGGCGGTCGGCGATGGTTGACGGTGGTCAGTGGCGATTGATGGTGTTTGACAATAATTGATGGATGTCGGCGACGATCGACAATGACGGATGTTGTTGGACTTCAGCTCCTCAAAGATTTAAGTTTTCTGTCAGGCCTTCAACCCTCCTCCCCTCATGAGAGGAGTGCGGCTCTGTTTATAAAGTTATAAGTCCAATTAATGTCAAAATATAAACAGCATTGATCGGACAGTCTGGAGAGATTCCTATGATCAGATGTCATTTGATGTACATTTGAGTGCCTTAATGATGTCAGAATTGAGTTATCTTGGGCTCATTGGATTCCTCTTGTTGAGACTCTCGATTCGACTATAAGCTCGTCATATTCAGCATTGGTTTGACCTTTCAAATATTCTCGGAAAGCTTCTAAATGTGATTTAATGGATTGATCTGAGTTTCATTTGATTCTAATCAAACCAATTTTGATATCGTTGGGTTCTCATTGAGTCAGTCAGTTTGACTATAAGTTTGCTTAAATCGAAGATTTGGATGAATTTTTATCAAATTTTGAACATTTTTTGCTTGAAAGATTGTCTCGAGATCTGTGTCATGTCTCGAGATTCGTGCTGGATGTTGGAACTTTATTGATGGTGTATCAATCATAAAATAATGAATACATGGTTGCTAGCTCCGCCGATAAGTTTCTTTTGACATTCTTGATGATAATGTTTTAATGTATACAAGATCTATACCTGGTGCGTAATCTAATGTTGGTAATGTGATGATCGTCCTTTAGGTTTGGAAAATGAACTTGGTCTCAAAAATTGTAGGGCGTATTAAATGTTGAGCGAATAGATATTTCTTACTTAATTTGAGTGTCCTTTATCTATTTCGACTCGTAGGTTCGATTCAGCTACTTCGGTTGGTAGGCTTGGTTCGGCCATTTTGGTTGGTGGTCCCAACTTAGGTACTTCTTTTGGTAGGTTCAGTTCAGTCACTTGGACTCATAAATTCAGTTCCATGAATAAATCAAAAAATATTATAGAAATCGCCGGGATGAGGTATTTGTGTATACAAATATTAAGGGGAGATTAAAATGTCAACTGAACATGTAAATGCATTGAAATTCTGCGATATATATGTGAATCCCCTTTCAAAATAATTGCATGTGCATTTCCTCCTGGTGTCTGATTTCTAAATACAGAAAATTTGAGGAAGCTTAAATTTGATCAAATCTATTTTTTGTCATTTAGTTTGCTTTGAAATTATTGCAGCATACAAATAATTGATCTACTCATTTGGTCAACCCAACCATTATAATTTTCATTTTCATTAAATTGTAACTAGAATGAAAGCAACAGTTCATAAAATATATATGTGGTTGATAAGAGCATTAAAACAAAAAAAAACAATAATAATTACTATTCAAATGATGCGAAAGTTTGAAAAGGACTGAACATTGATCTGTTGCTATTTAAATGAAAAAAAGAAAGCATGCTTTAGTTCAGGAAAAATATTTATTTGTACTCTTCACCCAATTTTCTGCCGTTTATTCTCCTAACGTGAGATTTTTGTCTCCAATCGGACGGATAAAAAGTCGGTGGGACCCAACAACATCCCACCAAAAACATGTGATTAATCATGTATTTGCATCCAGAGTTTCATCATTAATGTCATATTGCTTAGTTTATTATTAGCCAGTACTGACCCATTACACGTCGGTGGTTGGAACAGCTGCTGCTGGCTTAGTTTATTTATTGTTACCGCTCAAGTCGGTTGTTGGAATAGCCGATGCTGACCAAAGTCTACGCCACCTCATGCATCTAACAATACTATAAAATAGAACTATGATATTTTCGCAGGATTTAACTAAATCACCCAAAGATAATAAATATATATATATATTTGTTGAATTCATGTTGTCTCATATCATTTGTAAGCTCATGCAGTTCGAGAGAAACATATAAAAAGCATGTGAAAAATGATGGATGTATGCTCTGAAAGTTCCCCTTCGATCTCCAAATATAATGAGAAGAGAGAGATCCAAAAGTACACAGGTCGCGGTCCAGCTCCCTTTAGAAGGCTTGACAACCTCTATTTATTATGACTTGATAATTTCTCCATCGGATTATAAATGAACAATATTAAATGACTGTAGAACAGTAAGAGGTCCAATGATGTGGATGTCATATGACTCCCATAAAAGTAGGTGTATGTCCCCTCTTCAATTATAACAAATCTTTTGGGAAGGAAAAAACACTGATTTGATCTATTCACAACCAAATCTTACCGCTAGGGCTGTCAAAATGGTTCGTTGTTCGTGAGCTGCTCGTGTTTGGTTCATTAAGAAACTTGTTTTCCGCTCATTGGCTAAGTTAACAAGCTGAACACGAACAAAAATATTTTTGGTTCATGTTCGGCTCATTTTGATTCGAAATACTAATCAATTAAATATATATATATATATATATATANTGACTGTTTCAATGTACATTACGGTGCTTAGCATACTCATTGTCACCGTCCAGGTTGCTTGGCCGACCCTCTTCTTCATAGCTCCACTGGCATGGCTCAACATCTGGTATAGGGTATGATTTTGTCTTTCATTTTTGTTTATGAGTTTTGGTGAACTTTATAATGTTAAATCAGATCAATGATTTATTAAACCTGATGATGCTAAATCCCTCCATCAATGCAGGGTTACTATCTGGCAACATCTCGCGAGTTGACTCGGCTTGATTCGATAACTAAAGCGCCTGTCATACATCACTTCTCAGAGACCATTCAGGGCGTCATGACGATCCGTTGCTTTAGAAAGGAAGAAAGGTTCTCTCAAGAAAATATCAACAGAGTTAATGCGAGCTTGACTATGGATTTTCATAACAACGGTGCCAATGAGTGGATGGGGTTCCGGTTGGAGCTGATTGGAACTGTCATTTTGTGCATTTCTGCTCTGTTGATGGTTTTGCTTCCCAGCAATTTGATCAAGCCAGGTACCCCTTTATTGTGCCAACATTTTATATGTTTGCTTTTATATATAACAATAGTAGACTGTAATCCACTAGAAATTCAGCGGAACGTGATGAAAAGGTTTGTCGAATAGAAAGTTAACGGAAGTGGTGAACGGAGTGGTATTTTTGATATGAGAAGTATTAGGTGGTAAAATAGTAAATAATAAATTTTAGGTGTTAGATAGGTAAATCCTTCTATGTTTTATTAACTGCATATGGTTAAAGTTTCATTGCACAGTTTGCTGCACTAGTACAAGTTTGACAGGATTAGTGCTGAATCGAAATTTTCATTTGCTAACTTAAAATATTTTTTTTTTCTTTTTCAATTTTGACACAGAGTATGTTGGTTTGTCCCTATCTTATGGACTCTCTCTCAATTCTGTGCTTTTTTGGGCGATTTGGATCAGCTGCTTCTTAGAGAACAGAATGGTTTCAGTAGAGAGGATAAAACAATTCAGTAACATTCCTCCTGAAGCAGCATGGAGGATAAAAGATTGTCTGCCTTCACCCAACTGGCCCACTCATGGAGATATTACTCTGAGAAATCTAAAGGTTGTTTTTTCTTAATCTATGAAGAAAATAGTTTATTTCTCTTAGTGCATTTCCGAGTCTTACTCACTAAGCTTGATGGATTGGTTTCTATAGGTTAGATACAGACCAAATACTCCTCTTGTTTTGCATGGAATCACACTCGACATTCATGGAGGAGAGAAGATAGGAGTCGTTGGCCGGACAGGGAGTGGAAAATCAACTTTGATTCAAGCTCTCTTCCGAATTGTGGAACCTTCCGGAGGGAAAATTATCATTGATGGAGTTGATATTTGCATTTTGGGCCTTCATGATCTCAGGTCCCGCTTTGGCATAATTCCTCAGGAGCCTGTTCTATTCGAAGGAACAGTGAGGAGCAATGTTGACCCAGTTGGACAGTATACTGATGATGAAATATGGCAGGTAGGGATTGACTGAGCCCTCTCTTTTATCTATCATTAGATTCAGAAAAGTAACAATTAAAAGGATGAATATTTATCTATTTTGCAGAGTCTAGAAAGGTGCCAGTTAAAACAAGCAGTGGCTGCAAAACCTGAAAAACTTGATGCTTTAGGTAACTTTTCGTCATATGATCTCAAATGATCCTAACTCATCAGTAGAGATTAGTTAGGTAATTCTTTAAAATGAATGAAATTGCAAATCTTCAGTGGTTGATAATGGTGAGAATTGGAGTGTGGGTCAGAGACAACTCTTTTGTTTGGGCCGAGTTTTGTTGAAGAAAAGTCGAATCTTGTTCATGGATGAGGCAACTGCTTCAGTTGACTCGCAGACTGACGGATTGATACAGAAGATTATTCGAGAGGACTTCTCAAACTGTACAATCATAAGCATTGCTCATAGAATTCCCACTGTCATGGACTGTGATAGAGTTCTTGTTGTAGATGCAGGTAAGCACTTAAAAAAAAACACTTAATTACTCATCGCTCGGGGGACTGTTTTATATTTTATATTAAGCAGGATTGAAGCAAGACTTTGCTTAAATCCGCCAAAATGAATTTTGGGAAGTTTAAATTAATCTTCATATTTTATTACTATTATTTATGGAAATTTATCGGTAAAATATTTCAACAGGATTGGCAAAGGAATTTGACACGCCAACTAATTTAATTGAACGGCCCTCTCTGTTTGGAGCATTGGTTCAGGAGTATGCCAATCGGTCCTCTGATCTGTGAGTAGAAGAGGAAATGCTTATATCATTAAGGTTAAAAAGTGGAAAAAATATTGCTGGAAGACGCTGAAAGAGTGATTTTGTTTCAGAAAGGTAATTGTTTTGATCAGAAAGTTATTGGTTGAGAATTTCAATTTCCTTCTGGTTTGTTTCCATATGTTGTTGCAGCAGACTAGCAGTTATGTATGCTTTGTATCTTATCATCGTATGGAAACAATTCATCTCTGTAGCGCCTGGTATCAAATTTGGGTAATTTTCCATATATACGACATGAGTATTATGTATTTACGTAATTAATATTTGAATTTTATATATTTATTTATATGGCATTCTAGTGTTTGAATCACATATAAAGAATATGAATAAAAATAATCCATTTCTGTAGCTGCTATTAGGTTAATAATTGTTGAATCCATTTGGGGCGTAATATCCAGTAGAAAACCCGTATGACTATGAATATGAATTGACGGAAAACAGGAAATAAGGTGGAGAGAGAAATGAATGAAATCTTTGATGGAGACGTAGAAAGGCGTATAATATTACGATCTCTGGCAAGCTGTGGATATGTAATTTCACCGGAGTCTCAAACTCGCTAGAGAGAGAGAGAGAGAGAGGATCCTTGAGGGAATGTGAGAGTCCAAAGGAGAGCCCCCCTATCCTCTTGGAATATGTTTTTTTCCCTTTTTTATACATAAATGACAGTTAATCATTGATTGCATGTTGGAAAATTCACGGCGATAGAGTAATGAATTATCGTCTTAGCATTGCACGAAAATTTTATACACGCAGGTGAAAGAAGATAACCAGTAATGAAATCATAAGCTTTTACATGAAAAACCCATAATAGGAAAGAATTACAAGGTCTGACCCCGACGTAAAAATTCACTATAGGTTAATGATTACAGAATGGGTTATTATGTTTTTCAAGTTACAACGTCAACTAACGGCTTCCGGTAGGTGTTGTTCTACTATGATTGGTGGTGATCGACGATAGTTAGCGGTCGATGGTGGTTGACGACAACAGTAGTTGTCGATGGCGGTCGGTGGTTGTCGATGGCGGTCGGGAGTGGTCGACGAAGGTCAACGGTGATCGAAGACGGTCGGCCGGTATCGATGGCGGTTGGCGATGGTTGACGGTGGTCAGTGGCGATCGATGGTGGTTGACAGTGGTCAATGACTGTCGACGGCGATCGACAGTGACGGATGTTGTTGGACTTCAGCTTCTCAAAGCTTTAAGTTTTCTCTAAGTCTTCAACCCTCCTCCCCTCATGAGAGGAGTGGGGCTCTGTTTATAAAGTTATAAGTCCAATTAATGTCAAAATATGAACCGCATTGATCGGACAGTCTGGAGAGATTCCTATGATCAGATGTCATTTGATGTACATTTGAGTGCCTTAATGANAGTCAATTATAGCTTTATAGTCAATTAAAAGTATTATTTAAAAAAATAGAATAAAAATTATTAAATTAGATTCAGATAATATTTTAATATAAACAATAATTTTTTAATCTTGCTCGAACCCTTAACATTTTATGACTACGTAATTAGGGCTGTCAAAACGACTCTTGATTCGCGAACAGCTTAAGTTCGGCTCACTAAGTAAACGAGTCGAACACAAATACACTTTTTGAGCTTGAAATATAAACGAGTCGAACACAAGCTGAATCTGGGCTTGTTCATGTTCGGCTCGTTTACACCCTTACTGCCAAAAAACAAACCAATTCAAGAGATTCGAAGCGAAGAAAATCAAATAGAAACGCACAACAGAAGAAATCCATAAAAGTACAAAAGATTTAACTTGTGAAAACCCGAAATCGAAAACAACCACGAAGCCACAATACAAAAATTTCATTATGAAATGAAGAGAAATGTACGAATTACACTACACTCACAGTCTCTCTCTACAATCTTGGAACTCATGAACGCTCCTCTTGATCGCACAGAAGCAATACACAAAAATCCAACACAGAATTGGTTGAACGGCTCACTCTGTCCCGCAATTGTTACATGCACCGCAAGAGAAATTTCTTGTATAGAAGTTGAGGACTTAAATCTTGATAAAAAAAAAATTTCTCCTAGAGTCATTTTTCTAGATGTTGAAAAACCCGTCCCGAGCGCCAAAATTTCAAATGCTTTGTTTTAGCCATCTTGCGACGTAGCTACACCCACTCAACGCATTATATTTCCCATTGCTCCGTTCACTAGGTGCTAGGCGACCCTATTGGCATTGGGGTGTTATTCTTAGGCATTGAGTCACCCGCATTAACACTTAGGCGCCTCTATGGAGCACTGGAATTCCCTAGTGTTGTTGTGCTATCAGATTACAATATTCCATACATTAACAATCTCCCACTTAAATACTGATTGCACCGCACCCAATTTCTCTCCCCGAGATTTGTGCCTTCATATATGTAGCATCTTCATAGTCCAATGGTGTGATTCATCTCTAGCCTCAACCTTCTTGAACCCTCACTGAAGTCAAGCATAGTGTTAGTTTCTCAAAAGTCATCATCTTAGTCACAACAAATCTACAAGATTCTAAGTTGTGTGTATCTTCTCCAAAAATAACTGCTCATCTTCTAGAAGAGAACGAATAAAGTGATGCATCAGATGCATATGCTTGGTCTTGACATGAAAAGCGACACTCTTAACCATATGAATAATATTCATAATAGCACTATGAAGCTTTTTGATTACTCGCTCTTTGCCCAATTCTACCATAAAGTGTTTTAGTCAAATCATCTCCTTGCTAACCTTAGTGATAACAATGTATTTGGCTTCTACAGTGAAAAGTGCAATAATCTTCTGCAATCTGGAAACACAGCTCGCTATTTTGTTTCCCAAAGTGAACATATATCTTGTTGCACTTCTTCTACCATCATATCCCTGTTTGGTATGAGCAACGCTATACTTTAAAAACAAATTTTTTGTTGAATGTTCCCCCTTAAGGATGTAAGAATCTTACCTCACCGCCTCCCAATAATGTTTGCTTGGATTACCCATATAGTTGTTGACCACTCACATTGCATGAGTAATATTTGAATACTTACATATCATCACATACGTCAAACTTCTAACAACTGAAGCATATGAATGTTCCCCCTTAAGGATGTAAGAATCTTACCTCACCGCCTCCCAATAATGTTTGCTTGGATTACCCATATAGTTGCTGACCACTCACATTGCATGAGTAATATTTGAATATATACATATCATCACATACATCAAACTTCTAACAACTGAAGCATAGAAGAATGTTCTTCCTATCTTTTCTTGCTCTACTTTAAACATAGGTAATAGTTCCTTATATAGCTTGAAGTCACTACTTAAGGGGTTGTGCTTTGGTTTTTCCTCACTCACATTGAACCCGTGTAGGACATTCTCAACATACTCTATCCGAGATAACTTTAATATAGAAGCACGTATGTCCCTAAAAATTCTTATACCGAGAATCTTCTTGGTTAGACTTAAATCTTTCATCTTAAATTCCATTGATAATTGCTCCTTTAAATACCTGATCTTCTCTATATATGCTCTAGCAATAAGCATGTCATACACATATAAATAACCAAGATATACCAAGTACCAAATTTTTTTATGAAGCAACAGTGATCTGTCTATCACCATGTACCGATCGTCTTACATAAACATGTCAAACCTCTTATATCATTTTCTAAAAGCCTGCTTTAAATCAAAAAGGCTCTTCTTCAACCTACAGTTCTCGGGAACCTCATAACCCTGCAATTGCGCTATATATAATTTCTCTTCCATATCACAATGTAAGAATGTTGTATTTACATTCATTATGTAGATATTTCTTCGCTACCAAGCTCAGCACAACATTGCTAGTTGTCACCGTCACTTCAGAAGAAAATATCTCAATGTAGTTCACTCATTACATCTATTGAAAGCCCTTCATAATAAACATTGTCTTCTAAGTTTGTCGGCATCTGAATCTTCTTTCAGTCTGTAGACCCACTTGTTGTGCAGTGTCTTTTTGTCTTCTAGTAATTCTACCAAACCCGAAGTCTAATTTGACCTCAATGACTGCATTTCACCATTCATGAAAAAACTCACTTAAATCAAACTTCTTTAAAAAAACCCCTCTCTGATATAACTTATTGAAACGAAAAAAAAATTTTGATCGATTCACAACAAATTCACACCATGATTAAACATATTGATTTGAAAGATTTGAAACAAAAAATTGAACAAAAACGCACAACACAAGACGTCAAAAAGCGCACAATATGTAATGTGAAAAAACTCGAGAACAGGAAAAATTATGAAACCACGCAACAAAAATTCTACTATGAAATGAAGAGAAATGTACATATGACAACATTTTGAGACCCTTTCTACAAGCCTCTAGAAATCATGAACACTCATCCTCTCTCAATCGCACAAGAACAATTTGCAAAAATTTAACACAAAACTCATTGCACTGCTCGCTTTGCCCGCTCTTGTTACATGCGCTGACGAGAGATATATTCTTCGTAAAGAAGTTGGGGACATATATCCCGATCATAAGAGAAACCACTCATGGCGCTACAGCGCCACTCTTGAGCATTGTCTTTCCACGTGCTTTGCCCAGAGTTTTGGGCGCCTAATCACTTTTCACGAGCACCAAAATTTTAAATGCTTTGTTTTTAAACCTTGAAACAACCATCATGTAATGCAGTTGCGCACATTCAGTTCATAGGATTTCCCAGTACTCAGTTCACTCGGCGATTGAACACCCTTATTGGCACTAGAGGGCCACTCTTGGGAGCTAAGGCTCCTCTATTTGGTGCTGGAATGCACTAGTGTTGCTGCTATAAAACTATCATGCTCCACACACACTAATAAAATCACTTTGATGGTCAGTCATTCTCATAGAATGCTAGTTAAATGGGATCAGCGAATGAACTCGATGGAACAACTCGGTCAGTTCAAACATTACCATTGGCAGTTCCACAGACCAATTCAACAGGTGAAAACAAGCACTAGTAGATGTGGTCAACATACAATGCTCGACAACTGTGTTTTATAGAGAAAAGTGGACCTTATAGGCTTTAAAAAAACCCTAAATATTATAAGTTATATTAGAAATAATTTATTCATGTTATAAGTTATGATGATTAATTTATTTCCTTGGATTAAGTTTATTTCTTTTCTTATTTTAGATTTTTTTCTTAGATTCGATTTATTCTATTTCCAATTTTAAGCTTTTCTATTTTATGTTGTTTCTTTTTTCTCCAAATAATTAAAATATGAATTGATTAATTAAAAATATAGGTGTTATATCTTTCCTCTACTCTTATTTCTTTTTTCTTCTCCTTCCTATCCTAGGATTTATGTAAGGGTTATTTATAACCCCTTTTCACATCAATAATATAATTCCACTGAATTCTAAAAATCAATATAGTATTAGAGCCTTGAAACAAACCCTAAAGTTTCCTGCCGCCGGAAACTAACTATTCCCTATAGCCGGCAAACTTTGTCGTGCTTTAGGCCCTTTCTCCGTCTCCTCTTTCCAATATTTCAGCCAGAAACTTCCTATCCCTTAAGGCTCCGCTGTCGAAATTCCCTCCCACAGCCTTTCCAACCGCCAAAATTTCCTTATGCAACCTTTCCCACCGTCAAAATTTTCTCATGTAGCATTTCTCGTTGTCTGCCCCTTCCACTAAAATTTTTTTCAACCGTCGATCCTCCTGCAGGGACCCTTCTCCCGTGAGATTTACCTGCAGGCCTCCCTGTAAGATCTACCTTCCGTGAAAGCTCACCTGCAGACTTCCTCCTGAGAACTTCCTGCAGTCTTCCTCCATGGTTCCAGCAAGCCTGTCTGGAGTTTTATTTCTTATGCTTTCCCTGCAAAGCTATAACTGCAGGCCTGTTTGCATGACCATCTAAAGATTTCTTCAGTTCCCATACTTTATGCAGTAAGGACAGTCGTGTCTTCCTGCATGCACTTGTCGGCTCTCAAAAGATTGTAGAAATGATAGCTCACCAGATCAACCCCTTGGTAGGGGAAGCAGAAGAATTAAAAGAGAAAGGAGAGGGAAATCGGAAAAAGGCGGAGGGCTGGTGGTTCTGTGTTGAAGTAGCGACTGCAAGCAACGATTTATGGGGCAGTGAAAGTTTGAACATTGATACTGCTACCGTTGAAAAGTTCTCTAGGTTGATTTTTTCAAAAAAAATAGCTTGGACCAAAGTTACCATATTACCTTTTTCTTTCTTTTGCTTGTTTAAACAGGAGTAATTGCACTATCCATTCTATAGATGATGGAGACAAGAGTGCCACTTCTCTTTGTCCATGTTTATTATTACCGAAGCGACTTTTTTCAAGCCTCTAACCGCGTTGTTGAAAGTTCCTAGATATATCTTACTCAAACATTGGTAATTTCAACTTTGTAGTTTCCTTGAATAACCTGGAACATTTAAATCTTAATCATACCCAGATAACAGATGGTTTAATGGAGCAAGGAGCCTTCGCTGGAGAGAAATTGAAATATTTAAATCTCGGCAGGCCCTCCTCCAGAATGTTTCCTGCAACAGACATTCTTCCAAAGTTTTTTTTACAGTAGATCCTCCTACGTCTTTCATGTAACAGACCCTCTTACGAAGCTTTTTCTGCAACAGACTCTCTGGAGGTTTTTCCTGCAACAAGCCCTCCCTTAGAATCTTTCCTACAACAGACCCTACTCTGAAGTTTTTCCTACAACAAGCTCTTCTCCAGAATCTTTCCTGCAATAGGCCCCTCTTCGGAATTTTTCCTACTACAGACCTTTTCTCACGCCATACCCTGCAGTTTTTTTTGCAAGTGCTCTTTTTTTCTTCCTGCAATTCATACACTATAGCTTTCTCTGCATCTGTTCCTCTTCGTTTTTTACCTGCAGGCCATACCCTGCATCTTTTCTATAGGTTATATACTTCTTTGCAACATTACCTGTAGAAGCATTCAGCCTACATACAGACCCTACAGAAAATACAGTCAAAGACACAAGCAGTCAATTAGAAGCCAGCTTTTCCTTATAGATTTTTTACTTCCATGCAAACTTCTCTGTAACATTATATGTATGAGTATGCTGCCTACCTACAAATACTGCATAAACTACAGTCAAAGATAATTATAATCAACCAAAAATATCCTTAAATGCTCACCAAGGGATGAAGATTTCAAGTTCTACCTCACGGAGAATCTTTCTCGCCCATTATTTGGTGTTTTTTAATCTAAGTTGAACATGATTTTCAACCATGTTTCAACTTGAGAAGGGATGCTAGAAGTTATATTAGGAAATAATTTGTCCTTGTTAGAAGTTATAAGAGTTAGATTTATTTCCTAGGATTGGATTTATTTTCATTCATATTTTAGACTTTTCTATTTTATGTTAATTTTTTATCTCTAAATAATTAATATAAATTGATTAATTGGAGATGTAGTTGTTATATCTTTCCTTTTTTGTTGTTTCCTTTTAGTTGTCTTTCCTATTTTGGGATTAATGTAAGGGTTATTTATAATTCATTTTCATATGAATAATATAATTTCGCTAAATTCTAAAAATTAAAAAAATTAGTATCAGTAGCAACAACCAAAATTTTATCTTTTGGTATACAAAATTAATTTGTTTATGAAGCATTTGCACGCATACCACCCAATTTTTATGTATTTACATATCTTAACACCTAAAATTTAATTATTACATTTATATCACTCAAACCTTTCATGTCACATTAAAAACAAGACTATTTTACCTTTTAAAAAGTTAATACACTTTTTTTACAAAGGGAACGTTGCATGCATCTCAAAATTGAAGTTTATGTGTTAGATATGTAAGTAGAAAAGAAATTGTATGTAAATCTTCCTTTGTCTTATTATCTGCAAAGTCTTATCAACCTCAATAATTTGGAGTTTAAATCTAAACCTACCAACATTCAGTGAACAGTGGAGTCTCAACCCAAGAACTAAACAATGGCCTTAGCGTCAAAGTAATCGTTAGTTATATTAATCTACATCATGGAAGCACTCCATTCTATTTTAATTACCGATAGTCTTGGGGTCACATTCAGAGGATTACCAAATTCTTACTTCATTTTATTGAATTCTTAAGCTTAAATTGCATTATTTAATTGATGACATCATTTTCACTTATCCTACAGATAAAAGTGATAGATAAGCTGATAAAAATTGCTGAGTTTAAAAGTCTAAACTTCTAGAAAAAATATGCCTGGGCTCAAATAATCTGCTGTGGGTCACCCAATGTGATGGCTAAAGCTACTTTTGGAGAGCCGTGGTCACCTTGCCTTTGTTCTCTTACCTTATATTTTGACTAATTAACAAAATCATTGCACATAATAAAAAGGTATAGTGGTCATTTACATACATACCACAATTTTTTATATATTTATACATATACATAACACCTGAACTTCAATTTTTTACATTTAGAACACTCAAACCTTTCAAATCACATAAAAATATCCACATTGCTGACTTTAAAAACAGTGAAATACGCATTTTCATCATAGGTAATATGCAATAAAGATAAAAAATAAAATTCAGGTGCTAAATAAATAGAAATTATGTAACACAATAAGTAGATCTTTCAAAAGTGTATTAAAAATTTTGAAATATTCTTATATTTCAAGTGCAACAATCAATAACAATGATAAGAAATAGATGATTGATTATAAATACAAAATAATATAATTTTAACTTATGACAATAAATTAATATTATCATTGCAGGGTTCAAAGTCCTGAATGTGAAAAATAAAAGATTGTATTAGGTAATGAAGCGCCGGTGTAAAATTTTCAAAAAATAATGAAATAAATCATTTCGATCGTTATGTAATTATTCATTTGTTTTCTGAAAGCGACACATTATATTAGTCTAAATACAATGAAAAGTATGCAAGTGTCACTATACCAACGCCCGGGTGTAGTATCAAATAAGGAGTTCTCACATTACAGACGAATGCGTGTAAAAAAGTTAGTCCATGAAATTAATATTATGATAGTATCTTGGAATATAGGAACACTCATAGGTAACTTATGGTTCATAGAAAGATAAATATCTTATGTATTCAAGTAACTATATGAGTTTAAAAAAAAAATAAGGTGATTGATAGCTTAGATTTTAAACATTAAAAATGGTGTAGGCGTAATTATAGATAAGAGTTTGCAATATATTATAAAAATTAATAGAACTGGAGATAGAATTAAAACCCTTAAGCTTGTTGTTGATACTAACATTTTTAATATTATAAGTGTTTATATCCCTCAAGTAGGTTTAGACATCTATTTCAAAAAAAATTCTAAAATGATCTAAAAAAATTAATACAAATGATACATCTTGAAGAAAGAATTTTTAATTGAGGATAATTAAATGAACATGTTGGTGTAGTAGCAGATTTTGGACATATTCATGGTGGCTACAGTTTGAAGTGATTGATGAAGAAGGTAAAGTCATATTAGATTTTGTTTTAGCATATGATTTGTTATTATTAATAATTTATTTAAGAAAAGAAATGAGCATATTATTACTAATAAGAATAAATCTAATAAAACACAAATTGATTATTTTCTTATGAAAAGATATCGACGAGAATGTAAAGAATGTAAGATAATTCCAAGTGAAAATTTAAATTTAAGTACTCAACATCGATTATTAGCTCTGGATTTTAAGATGAAAAGTAATAAGATAAAGAATACTAGAAATCATTATCATAAAATTAGATGGGGACATCTAAAAGACAAATAAAAATATTTTTATGAGTAAATTTCAAGGTTTCAAGATTTGGGATGTTCAGAAAGCAACAAATTATATGTAGAATAAAGTAGCAAACAACATTAAACAAGTGGCAAAAGATATACTAGAAAAAATAAAAAAAAGACATGTTTCTATAAATAAAAATAATTGGTGGTGAAATAATAACTGCAAAAAATGATAAGATATAAGTTGTGTTATAAAAATTAGAATAAATGTAAAACCTTAGAGAACTGAGAAAATTATAAGGTGGCCTGTAATGAGTCTGCGAGAATAATTTTTTACGCTTTAGTGATCTTTATAATAAATTAGATTATATATATATATA
>JXCR01025941.1:79998-97855 GCA_002079205.1 Phalaenopsis hybrid cultivar
TGTGTGTGTGTGTGTGTGTGTGTGTGTGTGTGTGTGTTTCAAGAAAGACCATCAAAGCCCAAGTGATCGTCAATTTATTGGCGTATTTTTCTAAGACAAAGGAACCGGTCGAAGGAAACCTTAGCGCAATCGAACATGGATCTTGTACATCGATGGAGCTTCCAAACAGGCGGTCGCTAGTTTGGGAGTGGCTTTAAACAGTCCAGCTGGGGAGCATCTCTATCAGTCAATTTCGGTAAAATTTGATATCATGAATAATCAAGCGGAGTATGAAGCTTTAATAGTTGGGCTTCGCTTGGCGTATGAAATAAGTGTTGAAGATCTATTAGTAAAGTCAGAATTGTTGTTGGTTGTAAGACAAGTCAAGGGAGAATTTGAGGCGAGTGATCAATTGATGGCTAGATATCTCGCCAAGACAAAGAAGAAGATTAGAAGATTCAGAAATTTTCGTATCGAGCACGTTGGTCGAGAGGAAAATCACATCGTTGATATCCTGTATAAACGCATTTGTTTAGGCGAGATGTCTCAAAGGCTAACTTGGACAACAATTAAGGAGCATGAGACGATAAAGATAACAGTCGAACGAACAAAAAGTTGGATGGATCCGTACATCCTCTATTTGGAGACTGGGAAGACATCTGAGGATGTTACTGACCCAAGATGTTTCAAAATCAAGATTGTTTTGAATCTGATGATCGAATGAAAGGTTTTCAAGCGAATGGTCACTTCAATGTACCTGAGGTGATTGAGGTAAGGCGGAGGGTAGGAAGCCCTCCAAGAGGTACACTTCGGGGAATGCAAGAGCCACTTCGAAGGAAAAAATCTAACCTATCGAGTGCAACAACAAGGTTACTTATGGCCTATGCTTCTCAAAGATGCGAAGGAATTTTCAAAGAAATGCGAGCAATGTCAAAAATATGTGCCTTTGCATCATCAACAAGCTCGGAAGCTTCGATCGATTTCCAATCCTTGACCTTTCGCCACTTGGGGATTGGACATCTTGGGCCCTTTTTCTCCGTCGAAATGCCAGTATAAGTTCCACTTGGTAGTGGTCGACAACTTTTCAAAGTGGATTGAGGTTGAATCACAGCCGAGGTGATCAGAAATTTGATATGGATGAATATCATATAAAGATATGAATTGTCGTTGATTATTATCACTGGCAATGGAACACAGTTTGCAGACCAGCGAGTGAAGGACTTTTGTGCAAGTCAACGAATTGATTTAAAGTTTACTTCAGTTCATCACCCTCGGACGAATGAGCAAGCCTAAGTCGCTAATAAGATCTTTAAATATTTTGAGGAATAAAGTTGAGGTAGCTCAGAAAAATTGGGTAGATTTATTACCAGCAGTACTTTGGGCGATTCAAACAGCCCCTCAACAGTGACCAACCAAACTTCATTCATGCTGACTCATGGAGTAGATGTGATACTACCAGTCGAATGCAACCATCACATGAAATAGAGATGAATCGAACAAATATTTCCCATAGAAAATTTTCTTATGTATATGTAAAAAGGAGTGTCTTCACCAAGTTGTAAATTCTATCGATACAATAAAAAAATTAGAGTTGACTAATTTTTGTTTGAATAATACCTAGGTCTCTCCGACACTCGGAGAACTCGATCTAATTGAGTAATGTTGACGATCGATTTTAATGCTCAGGGAAATCGAGCTGATCAAGCGAAAAGCGGAACAACATAGTATAACAATATAAACCGTTTGACCACACAAATAACGAATAAAGGAAGTTTTTGAAACAAACTAAAAATCAAACATTTTTTATATTTCAGTCAGAAGGAACGAAACATCAAGCCAACAATAAACACAAAATGTACACAAGGAACAAATCTTAAGACTAACAACAATCTTCAGAGAGGAAGGCGAAAGCTCTGTTGGAACTCAACAAATAAGCCCTCACCAAAACTCTCATTATCCTCGCTCTCACCACATTCTCATATTTTCCTAGCAACAGAGGAGCACAGGAGAGATGGAAAAAACTTGGAGAAAAAAGATATCGCTGTCAGAAGACTTCTAAGTCTCACTCCTCTGCCACTAGTGGTAAGGAATCGACTCTTTTGACAACAATTGTTGAACAGATGTATTGCACTCCTTAGGAACAAAGTGCCCCCGTGCCACCGTTCCCAAGGATTCACCACATCCGCTCCCGAAGGAAAGTCCCCGAGTGTCGAATACCGACAATGTTCCATTCGACACTTGACCCGGAGAAAGTCCCCTCCTTTGACACTCGACTCAAAAAAGAGCAAAGCTGATGCATGACCTTCATAAGGTTTATCACTCTCGTCGACGAAAGCTTGACTCTGCCTCCGACTCCACATAAAAATCGAGAAGATGCTCACATTATGTAGTACTGCTAACTTCTCATGAGTGTGGACACAATTTTTATACTAGAGAGGATTCTCCCAACAAAGGCGAATAGAGGTTTCATCACCTAAAAAAAGCTTACACAAGCCCCACCATGACAAGACAACTAAACTAATTCCTAGAAAAAGGAAGAGAAAATTCAACCACCATTAAAGCAATCTTTAAAGCTAGCCCAAGAAAAGTCACGGGATAGGAACGAGGATGCCAGTCGAATATAACAATCTTTAGCAGTCTCCCCAAACACTCGGGTAACGTGATCCCATCAAATGGCGTTCGACGGTCTTTTTCAATACGTGAAGGACTCAAATTGGTCGAGTAAAAAGCTATGAATCCATGACGATCGATTATGAAAAGGCAATCCATTATCCACAATGCTTTTAAACTGCAAACTCGTGTCTCTAAGATCGAAAAGGTCAGGTTTCTAGAGATAGTTCTCTGCTTGCTAGCGACAAGATCCGCGAAAGAGTATATTACAAATCATTCCGAAAACAAGTCATAGTTGTCATCCCCGTAGACAATGACAAGATTCGTACCAAACCAAACTGAGGCAAAGATTCGATCGATCGAATGCAACAGGGCTAGCATTAACAAAGGTTTGCACAGATATATCGATCAAGTTATAAGTTAATCGATTGACGTAACAGAGGCACCTGTGTGAGGCTATTCACTTAAAAATTGAAAGTTGATCAGAGATCGACGTAAATTTAAGTCTATCGATCTCTAAAGTTAATAATCTTTCGATGTAAAGCATATGTACTCAGTCCAAGTTCAGGATTTAGCTATGAGGTGCTTCAATATTTACCGACGACAAGATTCGTGGTACTTTACAAAAATAACCCAAAAACAAGTCTTCCCGGAGGCGGTAATCTGATTGAACAATACAAACGAGGTACAAACAATATATGTTGATCGATTGATAACGACACACTAACTTTTGAGATGAGTAACAATCAATAATAAAAAAATCTATTGCATGCATTGCCAAGCCAAAAAAAAAAAAAAACTAAAGACCTTTTATACATACAAAAGTGATTATAAGTTTAATCATTTTTCTTTTAACTAATAAAACAAAATTTCCTAAGCTTTGGGAATCAATGTATGGTCGAGCGATCATCGTCGCTGGAACTCTCCTCAACCTCTTCCTTCGAGGAATCCTTGGCTTTGTTTGGAATAAGGGTTACAAAATTACCCCCCTTAGAAAACTTGGCGTCAATCATAACATGGTGTATAAGTTTCTCAACTGCAAAGTACATGCCAAGTTTGAATTGCTTTGCCAGCTCAATCATGGGCTTTTCATTCAAAATTGACGAGGCAGCCTTCTCATTCAACCACTTACTCTCCTCCAGCAAAGTATCTAGCATCTCATTTGACTCCTTCAATTTAGCAGCAGAATTGTCAAACTTAAGCTTCAGAAGATCCTTATCGTCTCGAGCCTTTTGAAGGTTAGCTTCTAGCAAACCGACTTTATTGCAAGCCCCGATCAAGAAGCTCTCCGACTTGCCCAGTGTCAGCCCTTGAAGATGGCCATCAAGTGAAATCAACCTGAATGATTAAAGATCCCCTCATGGCTCATTTTCTTCAAGTCTCGATGAAAGTTTTTTGACCAAGCCAACTCCACCAAGACAGGTGGGATTCCCTTCGTCTCTTATGAGCTGGGAAACCAGACCTTCGAGGTATCCACCGGGTTGAACCGATTGTCGGTGCCAACCCATAGCCTACCCCGTCCCCCCTTGATCGGGCCCCATCGAAACGGCTCCCCTTTCTCTTCAGTGAAGGGGGAGGAGGAAGGTCAAGTATATCCACGGCTATTTTCCCAGCCAATGGATTGAATCTCCTTTTGGGTTGAACTGGAAACAAAAGCGAGATCGGTGTGACCAGCCTTGGCCCTTTTTGATAAATCTATAGAGTGGACCGGTTGGCTGTGAATCACGCTGATGGGAGGCAATCGGATGTGGAACGGACGATTGCGAGACATATGGCTGAGTGGTGTGATAACTAAACTACTAGGAGCCTCAGCTCCCTCAAAAATTCCTTCGTCAATAGCAGGTTTCTTTCCTCCGCTTATTCATACAGCCAGTGAGTGAGATCGGACAATAACGATAACCTCACCGATCATCATATTTTGGATAACAACTAAGGTTTTAGAACAACAAGCTATAAATTTTGCATCATTCACCAGAAAAATGACCTTCTAAAATACTACCTTCTATGAGATTACGTATCGGCGGAGGAAATTTCAGCTTTTTCTGCTTGACGGATAACTTTTTCATCACCGCCTTTGCCCGAGCACCTTCAACGGTATAGAAGCCAGTCATAGATCTCGAGTCATCTCTCCTTTCAGAACCTAGGTCACGGTTCTCTCGGCAATGTACTAAGGCACTGAGAGTTGGCGCTCGTCCAACATCGCCCCAGCAACGCACAGTTCTTTCGAAAGGGACTTTGCTTCGTCCTTTGTTGTATCTGCTGACCTGGTAAGAATTCCCCAGTCTCCAGAACAGGAACCAACCACGTATTGCTTTCTCCTTTCCTTTATCTTGTTTTTGACCCCCAAGTAGTTGGAGTCACCTCCCGACAGAAAACATGATGAAGCCCTCTTTATCAACTTTGAACAAGTAAAAATAGATGAATAAATTGGTCGACCAAGGGATGGCTTCTCAGCGGTAGTAAATAATGAAATTCATAATGGCGGCTATGGGGTTCGACAGGACCTGTGCTAAAATAACCCTACTTGTTGAAAACACTCCGCAACATGAAGCACAGGGAGAGTCGGAGACCTTACTTGAACTGATCTCGATTAAAAACCAGATCTCTGCCAACGTTGTTCGTCGAGCGTTCCCCTGTACCTTCCGAAGGGTGATGCTTTTGTCAAAAAAATGTACAACATTTCCATCTTTTTAACATCTCCCACATACAGGATCAACACATCTGTAGCAGGGTAAGAGCCGAATAGAGTGAGGGAGTGCTTGAGGGTCATCATAGCGCGAAGCAAGAAAACGACTAAAAGACAAAAAAAAGAGAGAAAAGTCGATAAAATCCACTTGGCACGAAAAACAAAGAAGAATTTATTATTAGATTAATTTTCTTGATTCTTGTATCATTTACTACTTAATAATTTTTTTGTTCTTATCGTTGTTGTCAACATCAATGAACAGGAAAATCGATAAACTAATATGTATATTATAACGATATCAGCATGAATCTCGAGAAAGATCGAACAGTCAGGAATAGATGTGTACGGATAAAGTACCAAGCTAAAAAATTATCACCAAGTAGCCAGTAAATTTTATGGCATAATCGACCGCATAAAGCTTCAATAAACAGAAGCTTCCTACCGGTAAATTCATCGAACAAGTGAACACAAGCAAGTGAACGTACACTTCTGACAAATCACTGAATCTCTCTGAGAGACCTGTGGTCGATCAACAGAGCCAGCCAACCCGAACATCAAGCGATCAGCATGGCTGGTCAACACGCACATCAGACAGTCGGTCTACTTCCGATTTTTTACTTGCATCACAATATAAAATTTTACTAAATATATATGACAATTCAATGCTTTGGACAATTATAGTATCTGTTCATTTCTTTTATATAAATGTATTTTAAAACCTCTATAGATAAGAGGTCATGACATCAATAAAGGAACCTCTTCTTTTTAAATCCTCGCACCGGAAATTCTCCAACACCCTTGACTCACTCTTCTACCTCTCACTTTTCTCGCCATAAGCCCTAAATCTCGGGGCATGTTCCCAAGAAGACAATTTAGGATTCAATACATATATACCACTAAATTCTAATGTATTTAAATACATAGCACCTAAACTTCAATTTTTTACATTCATAACACCATAGCTCTTCATGAATAGGTGTATTTCACCTTTTAAAAGTTAAAATGATGGTGTTTCTATGTGATATGAATGCTTTGGATTCTATAAATGTAAAAAACAAAGTTAGGCATTAGATATGTAAATACATAATAATTAGATGAGATGTATGTAAAACCCCGAACTTTAAATGTCAGTTTGCCTAAAAAAAAAGAACCTTAATTTTCTAGGAAAAAATCCGCTGGTTTTTATGATATAGGAATTCATTTAACCACTTGCCAAAAAACTACATGGCTTAAGAGGTTCGACAAGTAGCGCTTACATGAGCATGACGGGCAATAATTGAAACATTTTTAAACCGGCGGCACAAATCGACGCCCGAGTTACTATTGCGTGTCAAATTCAAGCTATTGTTTCTACACTTCTGAAAAATAGTAAACATAAAAAAAAATCTATTTTATTTACATGACTCGGCAAACATTAGTCAGCTAAATAAAATTGAACGCAACTATTTTTTATATGAGTTTTCTCGATTAGCGAAGCTTCACAGCTCTACAAAACAGATATTATGACTGTAGGCGTAGACTTGGTAAACAATGTCAAGACGAATCTCCATGTCTCCACTTGAAACAAGTCCCAGAAAAATCATATTTTTATCAGAAATTAAGCACATGAAATACATCCAAATTTTCTAATCATAATCTCAATCACACATCTATACCTAACAATGCTGACTCATAATTATGGTGGGAGACAAAGCTCCCAATTATTGGACCGAAATAAAGTTGGTCATATTGAACAATTATTTTTCACTGCTTAAAAAGAAATGCTTTCTACTTTCAATTTCCAAGTTTCTTGTCATCTGAAGCAGCATAGCGTTTGTAATCTCCTCAACTCTAAACGGTGTTATTTAAATTTATGTACCTCAAAAACATGTAATTATTAGCAGAACAATGAAAGGAATATAGAACATTAAATATCATAAAACTTAAAGGCGGGAATTCAATGGGAGTTACACTTAATTTCTAGTTATATGAAAGTTCAATAGCATTTGAGAGGCAGGATTGTCTAGATCCAAGAGAAAAAAAAACATGAACTTGGCAAACCATGCCTCCCAAGCATGTTTTCCAAAAACAGGTTCCGACAAACTCACTCAAATATCAATGATTTCAAAAGATAAATTGCTGCTAAATAGAACATTTTCACGATGAATCTGCTATGTAAGACTAGCGAGAAAGAAACACATTATTATACAGATGTGAGCTGCTTGGATAGAGCATGTTTCAGGATTTGAATTTACCGGTTCATCAAGTTCCCTAAATTTTGTGGTTGCTGTAAGGATAAATTGCTCAGATTTCCATCCTGCATTCAAACATAAATACTTCGTAAACAATAATACACGAGATGCTTGGAAGGCATGGAAGCTCGTAGTCTATTCAATGTATTATTCATATGGCTACAGAACAAATGTATTATTCAATGTATTCAATAGTTCAGATGTCGACAACATAAATCTTAATTAAATGGAAAGTTCAGATGTCGACAACATAAAGCTTAATTAAATGGAAAGTTCAGCTGTCGACAACATAAAGCTCGTAGTCTATTCAATGTATTATTCATATGGCTACAGACCAAAAGCAAAAAAGCATGGGATCACACTGAAAGGAAATATGATTATATTTCAAGTATATGACAACTCTGGTTATCAATGTTAAAATGGAAGATTTACATGCCTACCACTCAATACCAATGTATTTTCATGTCTAACACTTAAACTTCAATTTTTACATACATAACACCATAACTATGCATAAAAAGGTATATTTCATGTTTTAGAAATAAAAATGATGGTATGTTTGCTTTGGTATGAAAGATTTGGGTTATATAAATGTAAAAAGCAAAGTTTAAGTGTTAGATATGTAAATACATAGAAATTAGGTGTTATGTATTTAAATGCCCCTGTCAAAATGTGTACAAAAAAGAATACAATCTTCAAAAGAACAAACTAGAATGGGAGTTGGATACCGGCACCTGTGAGAGTATAAAATGTTGTTGCTGTTGATCTTGTGGCGGTATATAAGGTTGTGGTTGAGACAACCTGTAGTATGGTTCCTTAAGCTCAAGTTTACCGGTGGATGTCTGTAATATTCCCCCTTGATCTGCAGCAGGGCCCCACATTTTGACTGAATATATAACAATAGCAGAAATGGATTAAGTTTCAGCAATTTAATTAAGAATTTTTAGTACCACTAGATGGAGAGGCAAGTAAAAAAATCAACCTGACATGGTCAAATGAATAGTATAGCTCTGAGAACTATGGGCTACCAACTGGAGTCGCCCAGTAATTTCTTGACCGGCCATGACGTACATAGGCTGGGAGAGTACGCAGCGCATCTGGTACCAGTGGGTGGTGGGGGAACCAGGAGCAGTTGTGAGCCATCTTTGAACAGAGCTGCCAGTTAAGCCACAGAGTTCATGCATTAACTTATAAACTATTCCAGCAAAAAGTTATGGCATCGTTAATCAAGCCACATTCAGAAATGTCGACAAGAACAACTCTGAAAAAATAAAAGCAAAAGAAAAAAGAAATGTAGATAGAGCCCTGCTTTATATTTGGAAAAGAAAAAATAAAACTGTGGAACAGCCCAATAATGCGTTTCAACATGTAACCGAGTTCAACAGCACCTCATTAGCAACCGAATATTAAGTGGTATAATAACTAAAATACTTATGGTGAATACATTAATCTAACAATATTGAGGTGATGTTTAAGAAAGGATAGGAAACAGTAAGAATATTTTGTTAAGTCGAACAACTAAGCTTAACAAATTTTATTGTAGCTGATTTTACACTTAATTATGCACAACCTAAACTCATTATTGTATTAAGACAGCAAAGTAAAAATAAAAGAAACGGTGATCAAAACTAAAATACAAAAGAAAGTTCAACAAAAACCCCAGCAGTGACAGAAAGTGAAAGCAGAGGCATAAAAAACTTTAGAAGGGTGTAAAATTTAAAGAAGTGTAAGAGAGCTCGAGGGTTATTCTCTACAATTGCCCTCGACTATTGACTCCAGTACTCAATACACATTTCTTCAAGCTAGTGTTGGATCAGCAATCCAGGGATAGATAATTAACATAGGTAGAGTTATCCGTGAACAGTGGACTGCGTCAGATATTGAAGGAGGAGACACAATGGAAAGTCTTCAACATATATTCAAAAAAAAATCTACAAACTAAAAGAGTTCTTATGTGAATAATGAACTGAGCTTGCTATCAAGCAAAACAGAATGGACTAAGTTTAACAGTTTAAGTCATCAACATATATTCTATAAAGCATCTATAGAAACCACTTCTACCTGGTTGGACTCACAAGTTTAACGACACAATTTGATAGCAGCAAACATCACAATTAGTTTTACTGCACAAAAAGGTCGCATTTAAAAAAATTAACATAGGATAACAGATAATAACAAGCGCACATATACAAAAAAAAAATAATATCAAGTCCAGTTAGGGTGCGCCATGCTCAGCATGAAATTAAGGATTTCAATTTTGGCTTTTAGTCATTTGTGATGAGCCGAAAAATATCAATTTGTGGACTCAACTTTCAAGCTTATTTTACCAGTTAAAAGTTCTGTTATGAGAGAATAGAAAAAAATATAAAAGTAATATAACCCAAAAAAAAAAGCTCAATTACACACACACACACAAAATAAGAGCATCAATCAAACTAATTTCAAATTAGTTGATTAAAATCTATGAGGTCACCAAATTAGTTGTGAAAATACGTATCAGCCCATCTCCCCCAAAACACAGGTCAAGTTATACCAAAAAATTGCAAGTTGATTGTTGCATGAAAGCAAACAGAAAGATATACATCCGGAAAGGAAAAAAAGGTCAAGATTGATGAAGAATTAACAAAAAAAATATATATATTGAAGATAATTCTTCCACTGAAAGCTAAATATTAATGAAGATACCTTCCATCGAACAAGACATCAAACCAGCATGCTAGCCCATGCACTCTTGTTCCTACAGAAGCTACGAAACTTAGTGGAATGTCGATTTCATATAGCTCTTCTTCCTGGATTATGAATAAAAATCTAATGAGGTCGTTACTCAGCAGTACTATTCAACAACAATGAAACCTTAACATTAAAGTGAATGACGGAACATCTAAAAGCTCAACATTTTTTCTTTTATCCATGAATATATGGAAAAGAAAACTGCACAATACTGATGAAAATAGATGCTTAAATATAAGCAGAATTATCTCATTAGGCCAAAACAGCTAGAAGTATACAGAGATTAAATGTAAAAGAGACAAAATAGTCCAAATAACACAGAATTTCTAGTATTAAGACATTCCATTCAACAGCATATTTTATAAGATTAGAATGCTAAAAATTATATTGGTAGCAGCAGGCAGTACCTTTATAGAACTGAAGTCCAATGTGTGGAATGAAGGTGGTGAGACCAAAAGCCTTGGATCAAATGCATCAACAACAGGCTGCATGATAAAGCAAAAAAAAAGGAGAAGAAAAAAATTTCCATAAAACAACCTTCAAGCTGTCAACATCCTGAAGCCAGCATATTGTACAGAACCCTAACTAGTTCAGAAATAGGACTTAGTTCATAAATGACTAAAATTAAAAATCATTTAATGAGATTAGTAAAAGATATAACTTTTCATCATTAAAGGAACAACCTACTGAACCGTTGTTAAAAACACTGGCGTCTTCGCTCTTTTCCTCCCAGAAAAAGAGAGAACAATGGTTAAAATTCATCAAATAAAAAAACAATCCTTTTATTTAATCTAAGCTTAGCATCATTGAATTTTTTTGTTGTGCATTTGTTATGGTTTTGTTCCTTTTTCATGTCTTCATTTCAAAAATAAAGGGAACATGTTTAGTAGAATTGTAGGAACAAAGAAAGCAACCATAAATTGGAGTTGCTAGTCAGATATCCTATTATTACAACAAGGTATTTAAGTTCCTTAAACACCTTATCCAATAAATTTTTTATAGTTTAGATTTGATGAAACTGAAAATACTTATTTAATCAAGCACTTAAGTTTAGACGAAGTATAACCCAAAATAACCCAAAATAATTAAGCAGATGCTTGATTTGACTTTTGTTCAGCAGAACCAAGCACTTGATTTGGGGCCTAACTGAACTCGAATTAGTTTGACCAAGCAATATCAACCAGCTAGGTGGTCTGATAATAATTGAGGATAAAAATCTCTAGCCATAAAACCAATTAAATCGAGGAAAAAAAGCTCTCTCAGTTAGTTCTTTGCACAAGAGAGTCTGTCTTTTATCAGTCTCTCGATTAGCTCCCACCCTTAATTTAAAATGGTCAACGCTACGTCCATATATATGTTATACCAAAAATAATGCAAAAAGATGCCTTTCTTGTGCTCTTTTCTATTAGAAGAAACACGTACTCTTTTTACTCCTCCAAAGTCATTTTATGTCATAGGCTTCACCATCACTTGTAGCGAGAAATCCTTCAAATCTTTGAAGAATCTTACATCTTAAACAAGTTATTGATGTTTCTTTTTCTTTGCAATAAAAAACAAATGAGCCTCGACATATTTCCAGTTGAATGAAGATATGATTGAACTTTTGTCAAGCATTGATTACTCTTTTTACTTATCCTACTACTGCCATAAATTAATGTACTGGAACCCGCATGAAGTAGAGAGCAATCTTGATCCACCGAAAAGTGATACCAAAATGAGTTGGTATATCTCGAGAGATACCACTTTACATAAAGTGCCATCTCCATATTCTCAGAAATAGCAAAATGAAGTCTACATTATTAATGAATACTTGTTACTGTGGGCTTGGAGATTTAACCGCTAGAGCAAAGGAGAGAGTGATGATCACTCTCCAGACCAAGCCTTTGAACAGCTATTATAAAGATTTCTTTTACTCCCTGTCTATAATGGTAGTTACCACTCCTTACATAAAATGAAAAGTTCCTCCAGCACAATAGAGTTGAATGATGGCCTCTTTGCCACCCCTTCAACCTTATAATCGAAGAGTAGAGTTATGCCAAGAAGCTGGACCAGCACCCTTAATTTACATGAGCAAAATAACATAATCACTTTTTTTTTTCCCCTTAAGCCCCCCTCCTTGAATTTCTTGAGAAGAAATTTCAAATAAAGTTTATAGAATAGGCTTTCATCATGACTTTATAGTTTGCAAAAGTCATAAAAAAATTTGAATTTAGAAGAGGAAAATTTAGGGTTACCTTGTGAGGATTAATTATAATTATTTTTTTCCTCATGAAGATCTGTGAAGAGCCACCTTGACGAGGCTTTGCTCTACAGGTCCTGTTCTTTCTCGGATGAGTAAGAATCAAAGCTTGTTGGAGACATTGAAATATGGCCCATAAGTGCAAATCATAAGCATGGACATTTTCTTTATTGCTACCAAGTTTGAGAACTTGTTTTCTACGCTACTAGCGTACTCTTGAGCAGATTGGCTTTAACATAGATAAGTATATCACTTTTTCCGGTCAAAACACAACATTTAGAACTCTTGACAAAGCACTTTCTTGAAAAGCTCTTAGGAGGCATTCTACCATACCAAAGAATAATGATATAGTTTGTGTCAATTACAAATTGAGACCATTTGGGCAACGTTTGAAATCGCAATTGGGTAACGAGGCATTTTCCGTTCGTGAGGCAAGGCGTAAGCCTTGATGCGGTCTGACGCGTAAGCATCAAAATTTGAAAATTGCATAATCAAAATAAATAAGTACAAAGTATATAATAGCATCATAATTTATAAATATATGAAAGGAAAATATATTAACATCATAACATGATAAAAAATTGATAAATTGCACAAAATATATAAGTAAAACATAAGATATATTTGGCAAAAAAGACTATTCACTCCTATTCACTCCAACATAATAACATTCATTGTTGTAAATAAGATAAAAAAAAAATCAGAAGTCCTCAGCACTCTCATCGCTTAAGGGGTCCTTATTGAAATCACCATCATAGCATATAGTTTTCTCTCCTACCCCTTCGTCAATTGAGTCAAGGTTCCCCTATTCTTACTTTTATTCTTCAACCTCAGTCATCTTTCTATTCCCTCTTCAGTTACAAAAAATTAAACAACTAAAAAGCTGAAAATTGTCATTCAAAAAAATATCAAATACTTTAATTTTAGAAATACGTTTTCATTTGATCCCTTGTTATTTAGTGTTGCATGTGTTACATTTGTTCCTGTCAACCTCAAAGAAATCAACGTTTAGATCTCCTTACTGTAACTCAATTGATGTAATCATGTTATTCTCACTTACAAACCACTTATCATTTGATAACATATCTTCACATAAAAGAGGATCGTCATCATCCTTTAAACCATTTTCTTTTAAAATTCTATTTTTCAATTTCTTGTTGTACATGATCCATACAAAAGAATTCATTCTTAAGCTCATTAGACGGTTTCTCCTTTTTGTATGGCTTAAATATATGTGCTCCAATTACGCTCACATCCAGATGATGAGCATACAAACCCTATTAATTAATAGCAAAATGTTGAAACACTGGAATACCATCACCAAATTAAATCTACGAAAATTATGTAATTAAAAATTAAAAAAATAGTGATTAGATAAAATATACATTTTAAAATTAATATATTAAATATTAAAACATTCCTGGAGAGTGTTTTGTAATAGTATATTCACATTGCTACAACTCAAAAAACCTTGCTTATTCTTTAATGGAACAAGTTGAAAATCAACAGTCAGTTGCTCATTTGGGTCAACAATCAATCTACGCATCCAATGATATAACCCCGACTTGATCTCAAGATTTTAGGTTTGTTCTCAGCATATTGAAATTGAGGGTTGAGAAAACATCCAGCTGCATAAAAATGAAGTTAAAGTTAAAGCTCCCATGTTTCTTCTATAATATCCCAAATCTTTATATAAGTGTCACTTCTCCTTCTAGGTTATGAGTTATTAACACATTGGTCTCATCGATTGCGTTAAAAATAAAACTAATAGCTGGTTTCTTCTCTACAACCACCATCCTCAAGACTTGTACTAATGGCCTACTGGTTATTAATGCAAATGCGACACTAGAACAAAATGTTACATCAAAATATTTGTTCAGACTTCCTTTCCCTCAAATTTCTTAGCCCATGAACAATTAAGCCATTTAGTGGAAGTGAGCATGTCTCCAATGTTTGTCTCGCTTCCAACATACGCTATAAAGTCAAAAAAACTGTAGCAAATCTTATTTCAACAGTACGTATAAAGAGTGATTGTAAATGAAATTACTTATCTTTAGCTTTGTTCAGTGCATTTTTAAGTTGTCACAATTCAACAATCATCTCTAATATCAGGTCTATGCAATGCGCAGAATAAGGTATCTAGTATAAATGCTTCTTCTCCATCAATTTAATTTCAACTGTCTTATAAGCACTTGTATTATATGTCACAATCCATACTATTAAATGTTCTTCAATTCCATCTATCCCTCGATCAAGTAGCCCAAAAATATGTTATGCATCCTTCACCTAATCAGAAGCTTCTACAATTACAAAAAAACGTGTCATATTATCTGTATGTAATTCCGGGAAAACTTTTGATGGAATAGTCAACATTTAAGATGCATGTCGAGACATGGTGGATGCATCTACCCGTACAAAAGGCAAGGAATTCTTTTTGAAGTACTGTGTTTTACAGATAACCAGAAAAATAAGAGTACAATTTTTTCTCCTAAACTAAAAATATAAACAATGACAATAATTCTAAAGGTCTTAGCATATGAATCTGCAGACTAGTATGAATAATCAAACCAGATATCAAATGAAGGGAAAAACCTGAGAGAAATATCCTTGAAATGCAGATCCGTATAAAGGAGTTAAATCAACCCCATAGAAGTTCTGTTGCTGCCAGAAAAGAGCCTGAAAAACATATCAAGAGATAAATAGTTTTGATGCTAAATCATCCCTAAAAAAGTTGAGATATGAAGCTGATAATGACAGATCTCAAAAGGTGCAAGTTAAATGCAAAACAAAAAGGTAGAAGAAATAAAATAAAAAATACCAATGCGCAGCAAGAGACTGGAGGGACTCCAACAATAACTAAAATATCAGAAAAAAGCAATACAAACGCTCAAGCTTATCAACAAGCGTATTAGGAAAAGAGAGGATGTTTGTAGCAGGGTATCATTATTTTAGCTTAAGAGAGAAGGCAAAATGTCAGGCTGTCATTTTTTCTCCAGGAGAGGTGTTGGGCAAGATAAATTAAGCCAGATATCACATATTATAAATTGCTCCCTTAGTCGGACACAACTACTGAAAAAAATATTAATTTATGCACCAATTCAAAAAACAATGAAAAATGAACCGAAATTGCCATGAACTGGTGGAACACCAAAATAAAAGGAAGAAATTAGACCAGATACAACCTGAATAAAAATAATAACTTTATGCCCGAGTTATAACAAAATTAAAAGTGAAATTAAAATTGACACGAGCTAGTGGAACACACAAAATAAACAGAAGTGATTAGACCAAGATATTCTTGAAATATACAAAACCTTGCATAAATTACGATTACCTTATTTGCAATTTCAACAAAAAGATATTCATCACTAAAAGGTGCCACATGAATCCTGCCAATCCAAAAAATTAATGAATGTATAAGTGAAGTAAGAAACTAAGACCTAAAATTGACGCATAGAAAATGCAGGGAAAAAAAACTCAACCCAAACCAAAGACAAAACTTCAAGTAAACTTCAATAAAAGAAGCTCGACACAAAAAGCTCAACTACATACAAGAAATGAATTTTAGTTTGCCTAGACATATAACTTAATATTGAAGCAACAACTCAATGCCTGGTGCACTCGAACTTGCACTATCAAAGAGAATTTCACCAGTACCTTTACTCTACCTAGGCATCAAATCTAAGAGAAACATCTTCAAAATCTCAAACAATTTAGTGATTTCTTTTTATTAACTCATCTGCCCATTATTATATAAGTATGCATTAACTCACTAAATAGACCTGCATATAAACCTCATGTCCCTATAAATACTGCAGTGATGTAGCATCATATGTTCATTCAAATATTCTTACAAGTACAATTTGGCATATAAAAAGAAGATAACCAAAATGATATCTAGGTTTCTTGAGTGTAAATTTTAATTCTTATGTATTTACATATCTAACACCTAAACTTCATTTTTTACATAATTGTCACTTACCTATGCATGAAAAGGTGCATTTCACTTATTAAAAGTTAAATAGCGGTGTTATTGACATGATATAAAAGATTTGGGTGGTTAAAATGTAAAAAGTGGAGTTTAGGTGTTAGATTTGTAAATATGTAATAATTGGGTATTACCTCCCCTCTTTTTAGGCTCAATCTCACTACTAATGGCCTAAAATTTTCAAAATATTTGTTCTTAAGTTGCATAACAATCCATCAATGACCCATATAAATGATCAGAGTATATGATAATAATGAGTGAATTCCTTGTACTAGCTTAAAATAACTCAATTCATTAAAAGTATTATACATAACATTAGAAATAATGTATTTAAAAAAACAAATTTAAGTATGGAAACAAAAATATAAGAAAATTTTTGTGAGTTTTGAATAACTTTCTTCTCAATAAATACATAGATAATTCACCTATAAATAGGCGTTTACAAGAGATAAAACAAGGAAAGATATCTTCCTACAATTAAGTAATTCCTATAATTATAGAATAAACATAAATACCTATAATTAAGAATTACTATTTTTATATTATGACTAAATATAACAAGTACTAAATAACATTAAAGTAAATAATAATGAGCGTAATTCCACACTCCCCCTCAAGATGGGTTGTACAGATTGTACATGCCCAACTTGTTGGTTAGCTCATCAAAACTGGACTTAGGGAGAGCCTTGGTGAGAATGTCTGCGGTTTGGTCTCTAGAAGGAGTATAGACCAATTCAATGATTCCATTGTCCACCTTCTCTGAAATGAAGTTCCGATCAATCTCAATGTGTTTCGTTCGGTCATGATGAACAGGATTCTTTGCGATACTTATTGCAGCTTGATTGTCACAGAACATCTTGATAGAATTTTCTCCCATAATTCCAAGCTCTTTGAGAAATCTTTTGATCCACATTCCTTCACAGATTCCAAGTGCCAGTGCTCTGTATTCTGCTTCTGCGCTACTCCGAGATACCACCGATTGCTTCTTACTTCTCCATGTCACTAGATTGCCGCATACATACGAGCAATACCCAGAGGTTGATCGTCGGGTGGATATATCTCCTGCCCAGTCTGCATCAGTAAAAACTTCTACCTTTTGACTATCATTCCTTTTGAATAATAATCCTTTCCCAGGTGTCATCTTTAAGTATCTTAAGATACGGTTGACAGCTCTCATATGTTCCTCATTAGGATAGTTCATGAATTGACTTCCTATACTTACTGAAAAACTTATGTCTGGTCTGGTGTGAGATAAGTAAATAAGTCTTCCAACAAGCCTCTGATATCGTCCTTTGTCGACAGGTAAACTATCATTCTCCATTCCACTCTTTTTATACGGGTCTATTGGAGTGTCTATTGGTTTGCATCCAAGCATACCAGTTTCTTTCAATAGG
>JXCR01025941.1:122622-158216 GCA_002079205.1 Phalaenopsis hybrid cultivar
CTTTTTTGTATTTATGTGATGAACTCGTTCTGCACATTGTATTTCTTTCATCCTTGAATATGTTAGCTACATATCGAACTTTGATGTTTACATATGCACATACTCTTTCTATTCTATTGTCCTTTTTTATATGTTTTCTGATATTACATCACTATTTGCTATCTAGTTTAAAAGTCTACCTTCCTTCCAGATTTTGTATTATGGAGAAAGGGCAAATTAATCAAATCCGCATTGTTACTCTCACCCTTACATTGTTATGTCATTACTACAACACATATGTAGATCGAAACCCATGCATGACGTCCAGCAATATTGGAGATAGATGGATCGGAGAGTTATTACATGGTCACCCGATACGTTTTGCAAATATGTTTCGTGTGACAAAAACCATTTTTCTTGATCTCCTAAATAAACTTCGGACCCTCCACGGACTTCAAGGATCATCAAGAACAACATCTAGAGAGGTGTTGGCAATAACACTCTACATTTTGGCCCAGAACGAATCGATGAGAGGAGCGATGGAACGGTTTCAACATTCCTCCGAAACCATAAGCAGGTATTTCTCAGCTGGGTTGAATGCACTGGTGAATCTAGCCCGTCAAATAGTCAAACCAGAGGATCCAACTTTCCAGTCCATCCCCACATATATTGCGAATGACCCTCGTTATATGTCGTTCTTTAAGGTGCTTCCCATATTTAAATGTTAGTTAATAAAATTTCACACATATGATTTTATTATTGATTAATTCATTCATATCAGGATTGTATCCTACATTAGTGCTACATATGATCCTTCTTTCATGTAGCTCTGGACTCCTGTTTAATGTTAAAAGGATATTTTTTAGGTGCTTTTTATTGAAAGCATCTAAGGAGTTGTTGGGAGAACATTGTGTATGATGGAAAGTTTTTATAAATGTGTGTTATGTGAGTAAAGTTATTATTGATGTGAATATATGCACTATTTAGCTTCTTGTATGCTCGTCAACTAAACAAATATACATATGAGTGTTGATTTTGTCTGATTCTTTATGCATTTACATACAAGCGACCCCATTCCTATATCAGAATAAAAAAAAAAAAAAAATCACAACTGGGAGAGCTTAAATTTATATTCCTTCTTTAAACCATATATATACTTGTGGATATATGTCACATTCTTTTTTTTTATTGGAAGATTTACATGCATACCACTCGATTCTTCTGTATTCATATATCTAATGTATGGTTATGAAAGCATCTAATGAATGGTTATGGAAGCATCTAATGCTGAATCATCTAATGTTGATTTATTCTTGGTTCTAGTATCATGCACTACAAAATGTCACGACACTATGGTATGGTTATGGAAGCATCTAAAATTTGTAAGCAATCTATATGTAGTTTGGATGGTCTCATGCTATGTATGTAGCTTGGATGGCAACCACTACTATGGTATGACCAATTATTTGTTGGAATTTTTATAGAATGAATTTTTCTCCATGAAACATGTAGTAGGACTTTATGATGGTCTTCACATAGATCAGAATGAAGGTGATGCTTATATTAGAGTTTATATTAGCAGCTTTGAGCATATTTTATAATTAATGTGGATATGTTGTTTTATGCTGGTTAATAGCTTCACCTCTTATATGGTGGATAACGGTGGAGCAGTTTGGACGACCACGTAAATTTGTTGTCATCAATCGCTGGGTCTACACTTGGGTAAGTTTATTTATTATATTTCCTTATTTTTTGGACTGATCTATTCTATTTTTAATAAATGCAGGACAATGAGTTCCAGACATTCAGGGAAGTCCGAGAAAGTGATGTGTCGTTGCGGACTACCGTCCTTGCTATTCACGTCACGCCAGACACATAGCTACGGGAGGCAATTTTACTGGTGCCCGCGGTGGGGACAAGGACCTGAAGACTGTAAATTCTTCAGGTGGACAGACAATGCAACTGTTTCTACGATATCCCAATTGGACACAGCTGCTAGGAGTACGATAGTACCACAACATGAGACCACTGCATATGGTTCGAGTTCTTCCGTGTATACCGCACCCCATCAGGACAAGTTTGCTCGGGGTTTGGAGGTATCAGAACCGGGCAACATTCGTCATGATGTGACTTTACAAGTTAAACTCAATATTGTCATAGTTTTCCTTGTAATTTTAACATGTTATTTCTTCTTTTTTTTTGTCTTATTATAACCATATTAGAGTTTCATAAATGTGTAATGAAGTTTCATGTATATCACTATATTTTTTTTGATGTAATCACAACTTTTTTTAGTTATATAAATATTATTAAACTTTTTTGTATTTTCATTTCTTGACATTTGAGAAAATAATATTCTGCTACACAGATTATTTATTCAACTAAAAAAATTTACAAATAAGTTGTTTACAAAACGCACTAACCAAACAGCTAAACAACTTATTCAAAACAAGGGCAGAGTAGTCAATTTTACAGAATCAGCTGTTTTCCAGACGCACTAACCAAACAACCAGACAGCTTATCCGGATCAGCTGATCATCAGCAGATTATCAGGATAAGCTGCTTATCAGCAGAAGCTAGATAAGCTGCAGCTACCCCAAACAGACCCTTAGTCAAATTGATGATTTTTTACTGCATATACATAAATTAGGCATCGATGACATGGTTACTTCTTCATGGTCAGCTGCCAGGGATTCTTGCTCTAGAATATCATTTCAAAGTCTCTCTTTGACCCACACCCATTTTTTTTTCCTTCACATGACCATAATAGCAATGAAAGTACCAAATATTGAGTCATATAGTGTGACTCCGATGAGTGTTGCGTATTTTTGGCTGAGGAGATACTTTAAACTATATAGATAAATAAAAGAGCCTTGCAAACAAGGTCAATAAAAACATATAGTAATAGAGAGCAAGAAAGGGAATGGCAATCTCTCTAGCCGAAATACATTTTTTACTTTTGCCTCTATATCTAGTGACTGGGATCTATTAGTTTCCAAATATAATTACTCATATGATATCATATAGAATATTTATAAGAGAATTTGGAGTGTTGTGGATCAAAATCACGAATCACTCAACATCAAAGACTTTGGGAATCTCTCATTGAAAAAGACTTATGTTGTTTCCAGAAAAGAATCTCAGACCCATAGATGAATCTTAATAGGGAATCTTCTCCAAAATGTCAAAAATCCTAAATTAGTCACCAGTAGCTCAATTTTGTTGCTTGCTCTGAATTTAAAAAAAATAAAGGGAAAAGTACCTGCATATTGATTACTATATAATTGTCAGGTTGTGGTACCAATCGATAGGTGCTAAGTAATCGCCAATAATGAGTTAATTGTCAATTCGATAAACCACCTATGGTGAGGAAAATTATTCATATAGCAACCCAGACAGAATAAGCTTGGTTGTGAAATGTGCTAGCATTGAGTATAATCGTCATTCAAAAAGATAAGAAGTGACCTAAGAGATCTTTCACTTAAGTACTAAAATAGTGGTGATCAAGCTTTGGAAAGATTGCCCAAAGCCGCATGCATTTAAGTTCCCACATAATCATCTGAAAGCACTGTCTCCAAGTCTTTCATAATTTGGTACCCCTTAGGTTCGCCATTCTTTAGCCATGAACTCTCCAAGTCATTCATAATTTGGTACCCCTTAGGTTCTCCATTCTTTAGTCATGATGTCTTTGTTGTTTGCATCATGTGCTTTTCTAAAATTTTAGGGCCTATCATCCTCAGCAGTTAAAGTTCGTCATCCGCAGAAGCGAGGAGAGCAGGACTGACATGAATTCTAACCTTGAGGTTGAATTGATTATTGTGAATGATTAATCGTGTTGTGTTGTGCTTGTATGAAAAAAAGTTTTGGGATTGAACCTTCACAGTATTGTTTCTTTTTTATATTTTTCAAGTCAATACCAATTAAAATGATAGGTTTTCCATTTAATATTCCATGGTTATCTTAAATTTTAAGGCAGCACACTTTCTTAAGAGAATATGAAAACTCAAATCCACACGAAAGACATATCAATGAAAAAATATAACCTAATACAAACCAGAATACTAAACATGCTACGGTAAAATCAAACGAAGCTCGAATAAACTGGCACGATGGTGGAAACCCAACAAAAAGTTGTGGCCAGTAGGCCCTGCTAAAATACTTCAAAAAAAATATAAACAGCTCAGATCAGTTAAACTCATATAAAGATGCAAAGGTGAATCCTTGGGATAGAAATAAATCATTCCAGTAGGTTTAAATTAATTTCAAATGACATTAAATAATTGCAATCTGTGAAAAAAAAAAATCATTGCGCATGGTCGTACCTCTTTAGCATCACTGTTTCCTGGTTCTTCAACAATGACCAACGCCTCCAAAGGTCCAAGATTGACTAGCTAAAAATCAAAACAGAGACAAAATGCCGCATGAACATAACAAGCATCACATAAGCGGCCAACCTAAGCAATTAAAAGAAAAAATTCCGAGCAGGCATCAAACAAAGGCCAATAGGGTCAAGAGAGCCCCGCATTCTCATCCGAGAAATAAAGAGTCATCGAACCTGGGAACCGGACAGACCGAAGCAGAGAACGTCTCCGACTGATTCAGGCAAGTGGAGACGAAGCTGGGGAACTCCGGATTTGGCGACAGCAAAGAAGGCGGTGACGACTGACGGAAGCAGATGGGACGACGTCGAGGGCGAGAGGTCCTCTAGGGCGACGCCTGTGAAGTCCAGATTATGCGTCGGCTTCCGGTCAGGCGAAACCTCCATCGCCACCTGATACCGTCCTATCTCACGTCACTAGGGTTTCCAATCAAGACAAAATTAGGGTATTCTAGGGTTGCAGGGGAAGCCGATGGAGTAGAAGGCCCCAGACGCCTCCAAGTTACGAGTTTGGACGAAGTAAGAAGGGGAGGATGAGGAAGGTTAGTGTTAAATCCAAATTCCATCACTGGTAAATCAGAATCTTATACATTTTTGTATAATAAATTGTCTTCTATTTTGTCCCCACTAATGGGCAAGTCCCTTTGACTAAAAGTCTAATTAATGCTCATTAAGAATCATTTGTGCTGAATTCAATCTCCTGTTTGCTATGCTGAGCTTTAGATTCTTAGGGTCTCGTCCGGACAGTTGGAGCTATTTGATGAACTACTTACTAAAAAAAGTTATTGAAAGTGTGGTGATTATTATAAAAAAAAATTGAAAATTTTGAATACAGCCTTCTAAAGAAGGGAGTGTCGCTGCAGATAATCAGATCTCATAGAAAAATGTTATTTTTTTCTGCGGCACGACACCGCCACTGCACCGCCGTACTAAATGAACCTTTAATATAAATCTAAAACATAATTGAAGCTCAATATTGGCCAACTAAGCTCATATGTGGCTTAATGAATCAAATCAAACTAAATCAAATCTAAATTTAATCAAAATGGCTAGGCACTTCCTAAAGTCCTATCAAAGTCAACCAAGCCAATTTCAAGTTTATTGGACTCAGATTATGTCTAATTAGGCCTTAAAGTGACTATAACTCAATCAAGTATAACTAAATGAAATTAAATCCATTAGAATCTAAATCCATTCAAATCTTGTTAGGCACTTCCCTAGGTTATTTTAAAGCCGGCTTAATCAATTGGTTGACATTGGGCCTAAAATTTAGCTCAATTGGGTCATAACCCATCGTTGACTAGGGTTGAGAAATTGGCTCGAAGATCTTTAATCGCACGAAAATCAATTTGATTTTGAACTTTAATCGAGATCGAATCAAATAGAACGAGCCGAGTTATGAGATACAAATTTGGATCGATAATATTTGAACTAATTCTGAGACTTTGTCAGATCGGATCAATTTTTTTGTATTAATTTAGTCTTCGTCATCTGATGCAGACATTCAGTCGGTCGCTCTGTCACTCGCTTAAAGCCCAAAACTAGATGTTTAACCATATTTCCCCATTTCTTCCACAGTCACTCGAGTGGTGGAGTCTCGATCAGTCCCGAGTGTCTCTCCCTCTCATTTCTTCCTCTGAGTTTGTGTTCACCGGTCTATCCTCTGCGGCTCAGCCCTTTGAGAAATCTCTAACCCTATCTTAGCTAAGAATCTACCACTAGGTACTGACATGTTATACACATTTTGATGGCAGTGGCATTCACTTCGACCACACCTACTATTTTTTTTTTATATTATGTAACTTCCTTATCTTAATCTTACATTTTTTTCATCTAAGAGTCAAAATATTGTCAGTTATGTTCCTATAGTATAGTGGTTTTCTTGATTTTTTTGGTTTGTTCGATTTTCATCAAAGACATCATCTTATCTTGCTCAGTTTTTTAATTTTCTTATATCGCTCGGTTTGGTATGGCATTGGCACATTGCTGCCTTGGTGGTGTGTTATGAGATTTGGTTTTAGTTATAATGTCTGCACTGTCCAAAATATCTTGCTTTAGTTTGAGAATAATATAATTACTTTTATTCAAAGAGTTGAACGTTGAACTTGGCAAGACATTTGTTAAATATATTATGATCCTCCTAAAATTATAAATTCCTCGTAATGGTTTGTCAGTAATAGGTCAAGCGTCTATTAAAATGCTTGTCTTGCAATGACTTCTTGGTATGAAAATAATAGAGAAGTTAGGTGCTTCTGATGCCTCTGCATTATGTGAAATAAAAAACATCTTGTATTTCATATATTTGATGCTTGAACGTTGAACTTGGTTTGTCAATGCTTGTGGTTTTCTCGATTTTCTCAATTTTCATCCAAGATACTTTTGTTAGAAGAGTTGGTTCCTAATTTTCCTAATCTCAATCTTACAATGAATTCCTCTTGTAGCACACAAATTTTCTTGAACACAAGCCTAACATATCATCGAAGATTTGGAGCTCAATGTAGGGATGGTCCCGTTAATATCTGATATTGTTGTTTGTTATTCGACGGTGTTATGCTCTGTTGTGATTGTATTTTAAATATCAAATGTTCCAAGAAGTTTCCTTGACTTTGAAATTGAAGGTCATTTGTTAATTATTATTGTTTTTGAGTTTTCTTATACATTCTATAAGCACAAAATAAGCTGGAATGCTTATTTGATACGACACATAAGTCTCTTCTTATGTGGATATGTTTAACTATATCATGCAAATTTTGAGGGATTTACAAATCAACTTTAAAATTAAATTTACTTGCTCAAGTTATATTCATGTGTTCTTCCAAAGCGGAAATCTTGTAAAGCAATCAATGTATTTAAAAAACCAATGTTGAGTATGTGGCTAATTTGAACTTATTAATGACGTGTCATTGGGGATATAGAAAAATATCTAAATGGTCCTTATTCTATTTGTATGACACTTTTAGTCTTAGACTAAAATTGCATTCAATATATTTAGTTGACTCCTTAAATATGATTCATAATAGCCCCTTCGTTGGATTATTTTTTTATAATATTTGAAGAGTCAATGGACTATTTTGGGTGAAAACAGAGTCGTCAAAGGGTAAATTTTTATTTATAACATAGTTTAGGACTAAATCATCCATCTATTACTAATCTAAGGGCCCCTTTTAAAAGTTTCTCTATCCATTATGATTTATTCCCTTAACAATCTATATGTCATTTTAATTGGACAAGCTAACGAAAGAGAATTTCACTGCATCAATGGTTCACAATTTTTACATCTTTTTAATTTGAAACATCAATGTCAATAAGTTTCTTTTAATTTCTATCTTTGTCAAATTAACACTCAATTAGGCACTAAATTGAATTTAGTTGTATTTCTTTCTCCTCTTTCTGTATTCTCTCCATGCTTAGCTAAGGCATGTATTCTTTCTCCATCAGTTAAACATGAGGTTAAATATTGAATGAAAGTAATTTTTTTTGGCAAGTTTTATGACTTGACCCCTTTTTATTATGTTAGGAAGGAAAAAAAATTACTTGAGTATTTACTTTTCTTTTTTCTTATGAATTAGGAAATGCAATCAAGCTGACTATTTAAGTCTTTTTTTTTTTTTAAGTTATGATATACTTGTTGGCTATTTATTAAATTAATGTTGTAATTCTTTTATGAAAGCAATGACTAGCTAATCTCAAAGTGGATTTGATTGTTTTGCAAGTGAGCCTCATATTGATGTGGCTCCAATTTCTATTGAGAGTCTGGGTGAAATTGTTGCAAATGAGCATAAGAAATGTAAAAAACAAAGATCAGATATATTTTACCACTTCACAGAAATATTAGTGACAGAAAAGGGGAAGATCATGTAGAAGTAAAAATGCAATTATTGCGTGAACTATTATGGGAAACAAAAGGCCTACGTCATTGTTTTTCTGGCTCTTTTAGATCTTAGAGTCGCCAGCTTGTCTATTTATCTGTCGTCATATAATTTTTTTCAAATTGAATAAATCTCCCTCCCAAATCAAATGAATGAATCAAAGAGAAGAGGAATCGAATAGAAAAATGACGTTCGACAACAAATAGACAAACAAATTAAAAAAAAGAGACGGAAGGCTTTTATAGGGGTAATTCTCATGTGATCGGTCGATGGTATACGTCCAAACAGAATTGGATTGATGTACCCAGGAAAACAACATCCACGAGCAGAATCTCTATATAAGTCATCCGTAACTAGATAACCAAAAATAATATTTTTTATGGGGTCAAAAGTCTCCCGGAGAAACGTATTCTTACTGGTTAATTACATCTTGGGGAATACCCAAAAAGACCCTCTATGAAAGGAGTTTCGCTTTATTATCATGAATCTGTGGCATGAGTTATCAAAAGTTGATTATTTTATATGGGACGATCCTAATTCTTTGAAGCTCGCGCCAAGCCATCAGACAGAGAGTAAATCTCTCATATCCAAATGGACAGCGGCTCTTAAGCACACTGTACCTACGAAATAACCATAAATCACTTGACTGGGGTATCCCGATACTTCATAGCACATCCGGGTCGTAAGGGTAGAGGAAATCATTGTATTCAAAACGGGCGCCAACTTATCGGCATCAAGTCGTCAAAGTGATATCAATGAAGTCGAAAGAGCAGAGAGGACCCAACAAGGGTAATCAAAGGTGGGGAGAAGTAGTCCTAAGAAATAGAGGTACCACAGACCCATCATCCCAAGCCACTAGAACCTTAAGTTTATCTGGTCGTGAAAGTAGTCGACCCAACACAACAAGAGATCCCCGGTCAGTAATCCGTGAATTGCCCCGTCCACTGGGATCTCCTTAGCCCTAAGGTCAAAGGTGAGACTTATACATGCCGAAATGACAAGGATGTCGCATGAAGGAAAAAGATAGGGAGGTTCAGCTACAAAGCTCGAAACACTCAAACAAGAGGACTTATACCTCGTCTAAATCGGAGTGCCTCCTAACACCCTAAGCGTGCAAGACAACCACCTAAGCGAAATTATGTTGGGTCAGTCGAATTGGAGAAACACAAGGGCTACTCCTCGGGACATGCAAATGTGATGCAATTATCTACCCATTTCCTAAACGTTGAGGCCCTATTAAGTATGATTGGGTTATAGTCATGCATTCAAACCATTTTTAAAACCGGTCTGAAGACCATGTAGAGAGTAAAGAATGAGTATAAAAAAAATATTGAAAGTTTTAATCCTAATATTTTAATTATCTTAATCTTTTATTATTAGGATTTTTAGATAAAAAGAATTAGAATGTGAGGTTCAGATATACAGAAAGAAATAATATAAAACGCTCCAATATGCAAAGACACACGAGAAGAAAAAGAAAAAGAAAGACATCCCAAAAGAATATATAAAGAGGTCAAATGCCGCTGGACCGGCAACATAATCCAGGTAAAACAGTAAAAGCGGTCGGACTCCACATATACATGTCCGGTCCTAAGGCTATACAAAAATGTAAAATCCAAACTTAAGGTACGAGACACGAGCTGCTGCTCCTGGTCCTCGTCATATGGTTCAATGCGCCATCCACCTCAAAATCTGTGTCCATACCTTATTTCCGATACAGACTCTCCTAAGACTCAATCAAATATATTTGAAATAGAAAATAACGACTCGACCTGCATAAAACAAGCGTTAGCGGGCACGCCATGCATATTAAAAATAATAAATCATATCTTATAATTGAGGAGCTAAAGAACATCTGCAAGCAAAGTATTAGAAATCATTATATGCTCCCCCATAATTGCACCTGTGTGAGTGTGTATAAATAGGCACAACACCTGCAGAAAATTCCTCTAATATACTATCACACACAAGAAGCATACAAACACACCGATTCCACCCTCACTCCCACACCCACCACCGCCCTTACCACCCCCACACTCAACCTGTCATAGCTATGACTGCGCCTCCACCCCCCATCGCCACCACCCTTGTCCCTACACTCACCCCCAGTCACAGCCCCGAACCTCACATCCGCACCCACCCCCACACTCACCCGCACGCCCAACCTCACCTTGTGCCTGCCCCCACCCCTTCCTCCACCATGACTACAATGGATTTGAGTGCATCAAAGGTCCACACTACCTCTATTGGGTAGTAGTTGAGAGAAAACAACTACCGCATCGAGTCTGTCGGCAACACTTAAGTTTTTTTAGGATATTATCAAAAATATTTCTATTTTTAAATTGAATATAAAACTAAAAAAATTATTATTTTAAGGTTCTACCCACTATTCATGTCATTTGTGATATCTTTCGGAGCAAGTATGACTCAAGATACTTGTCATGGAAGGAGATCCTGATAGCCAATCGAGATCTTTGGTTTCAAGAGTTTGCGATAAGTATCATTCCCCAATAACTTAGTTTGTTTTATTTATTTATTAATTGAACATAATCATTGTAATATTTACATAAATAATTCTCCCTACGCCCTCAGCACGAGGTGCACAACCAACGCAGCCTCGAGCGCAAGAGCAGCGATCGACACTTGGCTTGTTTGGCGATATATGAAAATTGCGACAGTGTCCTCTATGACCTAGAGGGGTTGTTTTTGTCATACTACTTAGAGTCTGAGAGTCTCGAAGCTACCTGAAGAAGAGGGAGCACACAAAACAGAATAGACGAACAGACTGTGGAGGCATGGGGCCCTCCAAGTACACTTTTGGGGTGCTCCCATATACGGAATACAAAAGAAAGCTGACGAGATTTCATTTATTTTATAAGATTTTTTATAGTTTGAAAAAGTATTCTAACAATTTTGTTTTATGAACAAGCTATCGAGATTGGACGGGAGCCCTCCGTCGTCGATGTACATGAGCACATCCACAGGAGGCGGTCCGACCAATCCAGCATCAATGACAGATCTCGTGTGACCCAGATAATTGACGAACTAAACTAGTTTGATGTTAATACATATTAGCTCTAACTAAGTGTAACTACTTTTATTTGCATGAGACATTCCAACAGATGAAGGAGAGCAAATTCCAAGCGTCAGAAGGTATCACAATCCGTTAGTGTGATCCTTCTGAGTACGACTTGTGGAGGGAGGCTGCTAGAGGGAAGAATAATGGTTGAGTCTACGAGCAATGGCGCAGGGGTTTACTTATGACGCTCACCCCTCTTCCAGTTCATTTGTAGCTTCTACCTCTTCCACACATGATGAAGAGATCTCCATGCGTGTTGCAACATTATCTGTCGATATGGAGGTCGGCTTCTCTCCGATGAGGCCGAAGTTGGAGACCAACATCATGGCAAAGCTAAAGGCTAAGTTGGATTCCTTCAAACAACGGATGAGTGAGTGTGACAAGGAAGTGGCAGCATTATAGGAGGTGGAAGCGAGACGATGAAGATGAGATTGAAGAGATAGAGGATGATGATTAGCAGAGGTTTTTGTCTTTTTCTTATGTTTATGTACATTTGAATATATATTTATTCTGTGAACAATGATGTACATATTTTGGAATAAATATATTTTATTTATTTCATTATTTGATTGGATAAATTATTGCCTAACAACTATATTATTTTGTTAAATGAATGCAATTGTATAATAAATATTGTGATGGTAGATGTGGTAACGTAAATATGAAAGAAAGAAATTTTTTTTTCTTATGTTACAGGTTTTTGAGGGTTTATCGTTGGTTTTACGACGGTTATAAATGTATTCATAGACAAAACTAATGCCTAGTAGATTAACATTGCTTCCGATGCCCAACCGATACATAACCGAAGTCTTAAGGGTGTCACAAAAAATGACGGACGCGAAACTTTTCCAAACGTAAACTTGGATATATAAAACAATGCTTAACCGATGGTTTTTACCTGCAGTAAAAACAGATAGGTGCGACGCTTTTCGGACAGTTATCATGTTGATTATAGAAAACGAAACATAAACAACGCATAACCAACGGTTTTGTCTTTATGGTGCGTCATTTTCCCGCGTATATGTCGTTGTCATTACCGACGAAAGAACCGTCAGTTATATAAACCAATGATTGCCGATGACTCGAATTTTCTTGAAAAAAACTGCAACATTAAATTGTCGGATAACCGTTATTAAATTTATACCGTCGAAATTTAAGTAAATTTTGAAATTACCGACAAAGGTTTTACCTACAAACCTAAAACTGTCAGTAACATTAAAAAAGATAGCTTTTCTGATCATACGTTTTGTGATCGTCGGAGAAAACATAAATTTCTGTAGTGTAAATTACATTTGATATTAGAATTATATTTTGACCAACCAATTTAAAATAAAATATAACGTTTTTAATTAGGTGCGTTGTGTATATTTATAGCAAGGAAGGTAAAAATAATAAAAATTTATGTATTTTTATAAGCAAATTGGAATTCAAATGACTCAAATAGGATGTCTCGAAGTGAAAATATATTCAATTTGTTGGATTTGTCTTACCATGATGCTTGTTTTCATTATAAACACAATATTTGCAAGGCATTTGATCTTTTTAGCTAGCATTGAGAAATTCATCCATGTTTATGCGTGTTTGATTTATATTTATTTGGCATATTTATGTATCCAACACAAAATTTTATATTTACATTTATATACATGCATGAAAATATGCTCCCAACTCATCATACAAGCATAATAATCATTTAATTGCATATCTAATGCCCATGAAAATGTGTATTTCATGGTGATATTTTCGCTGTATGATTCGAGCGGTATAAATGTAAGAAGCAAACTTGTTGGGTTAGACATGGAAATACATGACGAAATGGGTGGTATGTTTGTAAATGCCACAAAAGATAAAATCACTGATTCCCCACCCCCGATCAGCATCACATGCATTCTGCACTTCTGCCATGTGCCTCCCCAGCATTCAAAATTCATTCCACCTGTCATTTTTCTTGGACCCTTCCTAATGAATGCATTAAAAATTTTCATATTATGTAATTAGGTGATATTTTTAATAAGCTATGTTCTATGTGCAGTTTCTCCAAAATAAGATGTTTTTTCCATGATTAGGTGTAGATATATTTTAAATTTTAAAAAAAATATTTTATTCCTTCATTTAATTTTTTAAACTGAATATTGATAAAATTTTCAAAAAGTTGCCGTTGAATGTATATTTTCTCACTGTTTATGACTGGATGCGGTGAAAGTTGTTTAATTAAGGTATAATTCTTTTTAAATAGTCACAATTATTTTTTTGCAGATTATTTTTCAATTAACTTATTAATAAACTGTAGCTGTTCCAAATTAGAGCTTAAATTTAAGACACTGAAAAAGATAGATAAAATCGTATTTTTTTTCTAAATAAAAATTATAAAAGTAATTAATTGTATATTATGTTATTTTTGTATTAAGGAAAAAAAATAGTGGTTATAATATAAAAAATAGAATCATATTTTGAACAAACTTTTAAACAATAAGCTTCAAGTTATTAATTTTATTTTAAAATAATATATAAGTTTTGAATATTTAATATAGCTTACTAATAAAAAAAGAATCTAAGAAAAATTTAAAACTTTTCCTTTTTTTAATAATATTACTCCAAACTAAACTTATCTCGCATAAAACATAATAAAGAGGAAATATCATGTAAATTTTTTATATTTATATATCTAATATCTAAAATTTAATATTTAAATGAATAATAATTTCAGAAATAAATGAAAGCATGTGCTAAATTTGTAAATACTAATGTTTCAGCTGCTGCATAGATGTCGATGTGTGTGAATTCATGAATTAATGCTTTCTTTTCTCGGCAGCTTTTCCTTTACCTCTCTCTCTCCACTCTCAGTATATTGTCGGAGGACACCAGTCTACCTACAGTCACTGATAAAGCTTAAAAACCATTTTTTGTTGGGCTACACATTTGCTCCTTTCTTTACAGCAAGAGGAAGAGAGAAACAGGGGAGGGTAAAGAAGCAATCTTCAGAAGCATTACGTGATGATAGAGGAAGGCCGGGGCGGGGCGTCTCCGCCGCATGGCTTTCTACTTCTACTGGTGGCCGGAGTACTGGTGGCGGCGCCATTCTTCCTCGGAGACGTGGGCGATGCCGTAACGGAAGCCATTTCGGATTTGCTTACCCCAGTGGGCCTCCTGCTCCTGCCTGTGGTGCTCGTTATCGTTATCCGGTTCCTCTCTTCGGACCGAGCTTATGCTATCTCCGATCTCTTTTCCTTTGGGCCGCCAGACGCCATTCACCGAGTCGGCGGATCCCCCTTAGGCGTCGCCGCCGTTCTCCTCCTACTTCTGCTTCTTCTCTACTATCGCGTTACCATCTTCTCCGACGATGACGCCGGCGACTGAGGCGGATCGGCTGCTTTCCTGTTTTGCCCCTGCACAATGGGGGTGCTTTTGTCTATATCTTCATGTTTTCAGATCTGATGCTTTGTTTGTGTGCATCTATGAAATGCTGATATGGGCAGATCTAGAAAAATCTTACTTTTTTTTAGACGGGTTGGACAATATTTAGTGCTTATTTGGTTGTGCATCTGCTTTGGAGAAGTATGATTTTATTTTCTTACATGGTGTTTGATTGAGCGTGTAGTTTTCTATGTGAGCTAATGGATTAGTAGTAAGAATGCTATCTTTCAACCACAATTTTTTAGGAAAAAAATAGTTAAGTTTTAAGCAGCAGCGCTGAAGTTGCTTCGTGGAGAAAGATCTTCTCTGTGGAAATCTACTGAATTCAGTTGTTTCTGACAAAAAATGACTAATGTAATATATAAAAAAAATTATGGTTTTCATAATGATTACAATAAAATAACATAGCAAATGTTTTATAAAATTACTCAGTGATTTTACATCTCAACTTTCAAATTTTGTATTTCACTCAAAACAATTNTTTGCGTGTATTGAATGAACGGCGGAGATCAAGCCGGATTACCATCTGAGGCGATACAGCGCGACGCGTGGCAGCTGAGTCAGAAGGTGACGTTGAATAGGAGCTAGCCGCGTGGCTTTTCGACGGATCCGAGGATCCAGTCAGCCCGCGTTTGAATAAATAAATAGGGGTATTTAATAAATTCAAAAAATAGCCCCTAAAACTTTAAAAATCTATATCTTTGCATAGAAAACTCATAAAAATAAAATAAAAATACCNATCATATCTTTGCATAGAAAATTCATAAAAATAAAATAAAAATACCCTTTTGCTCAGTGAACAGAGGAAAACCATGTGGAATTATTTTCACAATAATTTGATGCATAAATTATTTTTTAAAAATAAATTAGGGTTAGGGGTTTTTTAATTTTCCATTTATATGAAATTAATACCTTAACTCTAAATTTTTACATGTTGTAGTCTCTGTCTAGGTAAACAATTTGAGCATTTTTCCAAAAAACATAGGAGATCTCTAGATAGAGATCTTAATTTTCTAAGTTCTTAAGCATTTTCTGTTCAAATAATTANTTCTTGATTAGGTGTACATATATTTTAAATTAGAACAAATTTATTTCATTTGTTCATTTAATTTTTTCCGAGCTATGTTTTACGCTCCCTTTCGCGGCGTGCCATGACACTTCTGTTTTGCTGAAACTGAATATTGATAAAATTTTTAAAAAGCTTCCGCTGAATTCATATTTTCTCATTGTTCATGACTAGATGCGGTGGCGAGAGTTTTTTAGTTATGATCTTATTTTTTTCAAACAGTCAGAAGTGTTTTTTTGCAATTGTTTTTCAATCAGTTTCTTAATAAGCAATAGCTGTTCCAAATTAGAGCCTAAATTTAAGGCATACTAAAAAAATTAGACAAAACAGTATTATTTTTCTAAATAAAAATTATAAAAGTAATTAATTGTATATTATGTTATTTTGTATTAAGGAAAAAATAATATTAATTTATTAATTTTAATATAGAGGCATACTAAAAAAAATCTAAGAAAAATTTAAACTTTTCCTTTTTTAATAATATTACTCCAAACTAAACTTATCTCACATAAAACATGATAAAGAGGAATTATCATGTAAAATTTTATATTTATATAATCTAAAATTTAATATTTATATGAATAATAATTTCAAAAATAAATGAAAGAATGGGCTAGATTTGTAAATATTAATGTTTTAGCTGTTGCATAGGTGTCGATGTGTGTGAATTCATGAATTAATGCTTTCTTTTCTCAGCTGCTTTACCTTTACCTTTCTCTCTCTCTTTCCACTCTCAGTATATTGTCGGAGGACACCAGTCTGCCTACAGTCACTGATAAAGCGTAAAAACCATTTTTGGTTGGGCTACACATTTGCTCCCCTCTATACAGCAAAAGGAAGAGAGAAACAGGGAGAGGGTAAAGAAGCAATCTTTAGAAGCATTACGTGATGATAGAGGAAGGCCGGGGCGGGGCGTCTCCGCCGCATGGTTTTCTACTTCTACTGGTGGCCGGAATACTGGCGGCGGCGCCATTCTTCCTCGGAGACGTGGGCGATGCCGTAACGGAAGCCATTTCGGATTTGCTTACCCCAGTGGGCCTCCTGCTCCTGCCTGTGGTGCTCGTTATCGTTATCCGGTTCCTCTCTTCGGACCGAGCTTATGCTATCTCCGATCTCTTTTCCTTTGGGCCGCCAGACGCCATTCACCGAGTCGGCGGATCCCCCTTAGGCGTCGCCGCCGTTCTCCTCCTACTTCTGCTTCTTCTCTACTATCGCGTTACCATCTTCTCCGACGATGACGCCGGCGACTGAGGCGGATCGTCTGCTTTCCTGTTTTGCCCCTGCACAATGGGGGTACTTTTTGTCTATATCTTCATGTTTTCAGATCTGATGCTTTGTTTGTGTACATCTATGAAATGCTGATATGGGCAGATCTAGAAAAATCTCACTTTTTCTTAGACGGGTTGGATAATATTTAGTGCTTATTTGGTTGTGCATCTGCTTTGGAGAAGAATGATTTTATTCTCTTACATGGTGTTGATTGAGCGTGTAGTTTTCTATGTGAGCTAATGGATTAGTAGTAAGAATGCTATCTTTCAACCACAATTTTTTAGGAAAAAAATAGTTAAGTTTTAAGCAGCAGCGCTGAAGTTGCTTCGTGGAGAAAGATCTTCTCTGTGGAAATCTACTGAATTCAGTTGTTTCTGACAAAAAAATGACTAATGTAATATATAAAAAAAATTATGGTTTTCAGAATGATTACAATAAAATAACATAACAAATGTTTTATAAAATTACTCAGTGATTTTACATCTCAACTTTCAAATTTTGTATTTCACTCAAAACAATTTAAGATGAATATATTTTAAAGACAACATACAATGCGTATAATTATCTCCACAAAAATTATTTTCCCAAGTGAAGAAGAAGACGTGAAATGAGATTAATGACTGATCTAACATCTAAGGTTTAATAATTGCACTGCTCACTTTTTTAAAAATAACCAACAGTGCTCATACCTGTCTCTATAAGAAACATTTTTAGATTGAAGAAGATGAGGTGAAATGAAATTATTAGCTATTCTAACATCTAAACTTTCAAACTTGCATTAACTCACAACAAATTCAGACCAATATTTTAAAAGCAACCCACGGGGCACATGAGTATCTCCATAAAAATTGTTTTCATGTTCAAGAAGAGTTCAACAAAATGCCAATGCATGAGTTGAATGTTATCACTAAAGCAACAAATTAAGCAAAACACCAAAACAACCAAAAATGGGCACATCACGTCATCCACCAAAACATCAACAACAGCGCAAACTATCAGATCACAACAAAAAACACTAAAATGATATGATTGCATACAAAATGAGCGGCCACGGGCAACGGCAGCGAGAACAGATGGAGAGGGGAAGGGGAACCAGCCACCAGGAGTTTGCCCTATAACTACAGCTATATAAGAATGGATGGAAGAAGCCAAAATGAAATGTGGGGCCTTTGCGGGGACATAGGAGAGAAATAGAGAAAATGTAGAGAGGTAGCATTGACATTACAAACGTGGAACAAAGATTAAACCACAGAATGCGCCTGTCTCCCCCCATCCGAGCTTCCGCCATTTTCGCAAACGATAGACGCAAAAAAGCAACGAAAATGACACCCCCAAACGACCCCTAACTACATTTTGACAATGATAAGCAGCGAAAACGGTGCCCCAAACACACCCTTATATTCTTCTAATTATTTCTATAACATTATAGTGTTTACACTAATTCTAAATAGTAAAATTGGATTTATATATTAATATCTTTGAAGTTATTGAGAGAATGAATAATTTGCTTGTTCATCATGTGCGCACTAATGAGAATTAAGTGCTAAGAAGGCAAGTGATGATCATTGGATAACACTGATGGTGCAAGCTATGAAAATATTAGAATCAACAACATGATCAATAACAAATGAGATGGCGGCCCAATGATTGGGTATTTGAGTATTTCCTTTAGCGAAAAAAAAAAAAATCCTCAACCTGGAAAAAAAATACGACGACTTGACTAACGTAGGCATTATATTCTACAAGAAGAACATTTGTATCATAAGAAAGATGTACTTCTATGCATTAAATTGATGGTAAAAAAAATCCAAATGAGTCGAGAAGAAATATTTCAAAAAGGAAAAGTCATAGCTCTGCCTATTAATGCATGACCCTGATATTACCGAGGTTATGTGAAGTTGTTCATAACCTGCATTCCTCAGTTTCGTTCCTTCAAAATTACCTGATTACCCAGCATTGCATATCTATTTGAGCGATCCTCCTTCGGTTCGCTATGTAAGGTTTTTTTCTCCATTCACTTTCCTTCATCATCCGTTGCTTGTTTTGAAAATTGCTAGCATTTTCTTCTTCTCTTTCCTTAACCTTTCAATACTTTCTACTGCAAGTTTTGAGTTGAACAAGTTATTCTTCTTCAAAGTGCTTTTTTTTTCATCTTGTGAGTATTAGGGTATGTTCGAGGTAGCTTCTTTGTTGCGCCGTGGTACGAAAACACACTTTGGTGCGCTTGGTTTCCATGGTGTTTGTGCGTTTATTTAAACACAAACAGGGTTATGTGAAGTTGTTCATAACCTGCATTCCACATTTTTCATTCCTTTGATATTATCTGGCTACCTCGTAATGTGTATCTACTCGAACAATCCTCCTTATGTTCACTATGTAGGGTTTTTTCTTCCTTTGCTTTCCTTCATCATCTGTTACCCATTACAACGATTACTAATGTTTTCCTCTTTTGCATACCTTAATTTTTTGAAACTTTCTATCATTTAACTTTAAAGGCTTTCCTCAGTGGTTTGTGCTCTTTGTCTCGGTGGATTTGTTATTTACGGTTTGTAGTTTGTGCATACACCTAAATGCTTTATATATGTTTTTCTATAAATTTGTTTGGGGAATTTTTTTTACGACTTTCTTTTTTTGTGATCTTTTATCTCTATGTCAGTGAGGTTGTTCTTTGTCTCGGCTGGCTGCACTTTGTGGTTTGCTCTTTGTCTCGGTTGGGTTGCTCATTGTGGGTCGCTCTCTGTCTTGATTAGGTTGCTATTTATAGTTTACTCTCTATCTCAGTTGAGTTGCTCTATATATGCTAATTAAATTTTGATGAATAGCTATGTGACTTGTTGTTTGATGAATGGGGAACCTAATTTATGTGTTTGATGAATCTACTTTGGTGGTATTGCTCTTTGTGGTTTTACGGGCTCAATCCATGCTCAAATAATTTTGGGTTGCTCTGTAGGGTTTGTGGTTCCTTTTAGGGCTTTTAGTATAAACCTACGTGCAAAATATTTTGATAGAGATGCCTTCATTCTTTTTTGATATTGTTTTACATGTTAAATTTTGGCTCTCCATTTCAAATTCAATATGTGACATGTTAATTGTTGTTTTAATCATTTTCTTTTATTTTGATTGTTGTGTTACTTAATGTTAAATGAAATATAGAATCTTGATATAATATTTGAATTTATGGCTTTTTTAAGATTCTGAATGTAATTTATGTTTTAATGTATGAGTTATTCAACATAGACTGATAAAGTTCTATTTTTTATATCTGATTATCTTATAAATCTCACAACAATACAAAAAAAATATCTTTTTATTATAAACAACTGCAACAAAATTACTTCACGACTGTATGAAATAACGAAAGACACAGCTTCCTAATAGTTTCACAACTTTCTAGCACGACAGTTTCTTTGTCTCATAATAGATTTTTGAAAGGCTTTAAGGGTCCGTTTGGGGCAGTTTATAAGTGCGGGCGACGTTTTCAAAATGTCGCAATACAGTTTGGTTCGCGCTTTTCGCCAGCTTATCCGAAACTGCGTTTGGATTTTTACACTAAACACAGGCCGCGAGCCGACCTCTGCGGCCGGCCCGCGGGCCGCATTTCAGGAAAAATAACTTATTCTGAAACGCACAATGTGCCCCAAACTAACTCTAAGTCTTCCAAATAGACTCCTAATTTATCTTCTCAGATTTTTGCTGTTTTTTGTATTTCATTTCATATATATATATATATANCTCCCTAAAACTGCGTGCGGAATTTCACTCTTCCATCTCAATTCACTTCTCAACTCGATCACGGAGAAGTTACACAGACGCGAGGAATCGCCATGGCGACGCAGAAGCTTGGGCGCGTACCCAGCATCCGCGAGAGGGTAGAGGATACCCTCTCGGCCCACCGCAACGATCTCGTCTCTCTGCTCTCCAGGTCTCTCCTTCTTGATTCTGATCGATCCAATCACCGGCTTTGAAACCCTAATCACTATACTGTACACTCTTTGAACGTTATTTCAGGTATGTCAACCAGGGAAAGTGCATCCTACAGCCCCATGACCTCTTAGATGGTCTCTCTGCAGTTGTCGCCGACGACAAGAAGCTTGCAGAGGGCTCCTTCTTCGAGATTCTGAAGTCTGCTCAGGTTCTCTTATTGGCTCTCTCTCTCTCTGTAGTTGAATATTTTGTTGCTCGTTTTATTCAGCATCTGTTTTTGATGATTTAGGAGGGAATTGTGCTGCCTCCATTCGTGGCCATTGCCATACGCCCGCGACCAGGCGTGTGGGAGTACGTTCGAGTGAACGTCCACGAACTCATCGTGGAGCAGCTTGAAGTTTCAGAGTACCTTCAGTTCAAGGAAAAGCTTGTTGATGAACATTAGTAATGATACAGCCGGAGCTGCCTTTCTTGAACTCTGTTTCTGTTTCCGTCTCTGATTTTCATTTTCCACTGAAATGATGCGTTCCGTATGTATTATTGACAGTTCTAATGATAATTATGCTTTGGAGCTGGACTTTGAGCCCTTCAATGCTGATTTTCCTCGCCCGAATAGATCTTCTTCCATAGGAAATGGGGTTCAGTTCCTCAATCGGCACCTTTCTTCAGTCATGTTTCGAAACAGGGAAAGCTTAGAACCTTTGCTGAACTTTCTGAGAGCCCACANGTTCAAATAATTATAGAAAATTGCATGTACTTTAGAAAATTCTACAAATATTCATGTCTCCCTATGGCTAGAGTAGGCTTAAGAAATAATTTTATAATTTTTAAAAATCAAAACATTATTATTTTAAGCAAACCTCAATTTGCTTAAAANTGTCACAGTCAATTTTTTTAATAAAATTTAGACCATCATGATCATATTCACGAGCGTTATAGTGTCAGAATAGACATCGATTTTCTTGAACGCGTGGCACGACGTTGACGTCCATTCTGCGCCACTGTGTAATCAGCAGAAAGGGTGCCCACTTTCACACTACAATATAAATATTATCAAGCTTAAATCAGTGCGATGCGGAAAAATTTAAAACAAGGACCTGACCACAAATGGTAACTTTATCTGCCTAAAACTGCGTGCGGACTTTCACTTCCATCTCGTTCACTTCTCAACTTGATCACGGAGAAGTCACACAGGCGAGGAATCGCCATGGCGACGCAGAAGCTTGGGCGCGTACCCAGCATCCGCGAGAGGGTCGAGGATACCCTCTCGGCCCACCGCAACGATCTCGTCTCTCTGCTCTCCAGGTCTCTCCTTCTTGATTCTGATCGCTCCAAATCCCGGCTTTGAAACCCTAATCACTATACCGTACACTCTGTGAACGTTATTTCAGGTATGTCAACCAGGGAAAGTGCATCCTACAGCCCCATGACCTCTTAGATGGTCTCTCNATCCAATCACCGGCTTTGAAACCCTAATCACTATACTGTACACTCTTTGAACGTTATTTCAGGTATGTCAACCAGGGAAAGTGCATCCTACAGCCCCATGACCTCTTAGATGGTCTCTCTGCAGTTGTCGCCGACGACAAGAAGCTTGCAGAGGGCTCCTTCTTCGAGATTCTGAAGTCTGCTCAGGTTCTCTTATTGGCTCTCTCTCTCTCTGTAGTTGAATATTTTGTTGCTCGTTTTATTCAGCATCTGTTTTTGATGATTTAGGAGGGAATTGTGCTGCCTCCATTCGTGGCCATTGCCATACNATTCTCTCTCTCTGTAGTTGAATATTTTGTTGCTTGTTTTATTCAGCATCTGTTTTTGATGATTTAGGAGGGAATTGTGCTGCCTCCATTCGTGGCCATTGCCATACGCCCGCGACCAGGCGTGTGGGAGTACGTTCGAGTGAACGTCCACGAACTCATCGTGGAGCAGCTTGAAGTTTCAGAGTACCTTCAGTTCAAGGAAAAGCTTGTTGATGAACATTAGTAATGATACAGCCGGAGCTGTCTTTCTTGAACTCTGTCTTTCTTTCCGTCTCTTATTTTATTTCACTGAATTGATGCGTTCCGTATATGTTATTGACAGTTCTAATGATAATTATGCTTTGGAGCTGGACTTTGAGCCCTTCAATGCTGATTTCCCTCGCCCGAATAGATCTTCTTCTATAGGAAATGGGGTTCAATTCCTTAATAGGCACCTTTCTTCAGTCATGTTTCGAAACAGGGAAAGCTTAGAACCTTTGCTGAACTTTCTGAGAGCCCACAAATATAAGGGCCATGTAAGCTTGAGTTTCATTTGATGTGAATGCTCTGCCCCCCCATTTTTTTGTAGCTGTTACTTATGTTGGGATCGCTGCGTACATGGTCAGATGATGATGCTGAATGATAGGATACAAAGCTTATCAAAACTCCAGTCCACCCTATCCAAAGCTGAAGATTATCTGTCTAAGAGCGACCCAAACACGCCATTCTCTGAAATCGCTCACAGGTAACAATATGTCCTTAATTTGTATTGAAAATATTCACCTTCTTCTATGCGGTGGCTGCTGGCGATGGTTGCAGATAATATACATTAACAACCATTGCTCAATAACGAGATTCTCTAATGAAATCTTTGTTTATTGTGGATCATAGATAATTAAATTGAAGAACTGAGCATGCGTCTCTTCTTTAGTAATATATTTCTAAAANCGTGGCTGCTGGCGATGGTTGCAGATAATATACATTAGCAACCATTGCTCAATAACGAGATTCTCTAATGAAATCTTTGCTTATTGTGGATCATAGATAATTAAATTGAAGAACTGAGCATGCGTCTCTTCTTTAGTAATATATTTTTAAAANGGATACCAAATGTTGGTTTCAATTTAATGGATTGCTAAAGGATAAATCAAAAAAATGAGATTGGACTTTTGAGAATTCTCTTTTATTATTTTGAAGGAGTGAAAATATACAAATCTGGGTGTTTACAATGCAACACAACACCTAATTTTATATTAACTAAGACATACCGAAATAAAACAGGAAACATACATAATAAAGACAAGAAAATTAAGTGTCATCAATTCGCGCATATTTGAATTGATTACACATATTTAAATTTTGAATTTGAATTTAAGATTCAAATTCAAAATTAATAATATTGTCATATCTCCTATATTTAATTCAAAATTAATGCTATGATCATATCTTCTATATTTGTTCCACTAATTAACTCATGTCTATTATGAAGTCACTAATTATGCAATCAATTCAAATTACCAATTCAAGATTAGTCTCACAGTCGGCTGGTCGAAGATGGCTTCCGGCGAACAAATTTCAACCACCCAACCTTTCGCCCTCACTTCTCACCCAACATCGACACCCCCTCTGCTTTGAACCTTCACTCGACCGCTTCTTCGTCCCCATTTCTCAGTTCCCAACACCGACCAAATCCCTAGATCACATAAGCCGCATTTACTACATCACCGCCGCCAACATCGACCGCCTTAGAAAAATGGCGACCGAGGGCGGCCAACGAAGGACGAAGGTCGAGGCCTTTACGGCCTATTTGTGGAAATTAGTCGGGCGAGTGGCAGGAAGGCGAGCGAGTCAAATGGGGGTAATGGTGAATGGTCGGAAACGGCTAGGGTTAGCAATGGATGCCTATTTCGGGAACGTATTGTCGTGCCCTTATGAGTCTGTGGATGTGGGGAAGAAANCGGCAGGAAGGCGAGCGAGTCAAATGGGGGTAATGGTGAATGGTCAGAAACGGCTGGGGTTAGCAATGGATGCCTATTTCGGGAACGTATTGTCGTGCCCTTATGAGTCTGTGGATGTGGGGAAGAAGGATCTGAAGGAGATTGCTGAAATTGTGAATGGATTAATTGTAGTGGCGGCTTAGGGGATTGGTGGATTGGGTGGAGGTTAGGAGGCCGGAGGCGGTGGGGCCTAGGCTTTATTTGGAGGAAGGGTTGTCGGTGGTGGTCTCGTCGGGGACGGGGTTTCCGGCGAGGGAGGTGGAGTTTGGGTGGGGGAAGGCTTTGTTCGGATCGTAGAAGGAGAATTACGTTATGCGGATGATGGGCGGGAGAGGAGATGGGGATTGGGTGGTTTATGCAAATTTGTCCAGGAAAATTGTTTAAATTATNAGATCTGAAGGAGATTGCTGAAATTGTGAATGGATTAATTGTAGCGGCGGCTTAGGGGATTGGTGGATTGGGTGGAGGTTAGGAGGCCGGAGGCGGTGGGGCCTAGGCTTTATTTGGNTCCCACTTGACTCTTCTTATCAACAATCTAGAAGCCTAAGTTTGAATTCTTGAAGATGAAACCTCTGATCATTATCGAGAGTTTTCTTAAGTGATTTCATTCATTTAAGATGTAATTAACTATAAGGGTTTACCCTTATAAGAAATTAGGAATCCAGATTATATAAACACTATCTAATATTTAAATTAGATAGAGGAATTTTAGGTCATAAAATTTGCAAACTAAATTGATGTCATGAATTTCTTAGTTTAAATAAACGGGCCTACTAACAAGTAATATGCTCATCTCTCGGGGCGGTGTATTTCTTGTAATATTGTGCTCATCCATCTAAACTATGAATGAAATCTATCTGTTTTTTTTCAAATATAAGATGCTATTTTCAAAATTAAAATTATGTATTTATTAAATTAAAACATGTAAAAAAATAATTGACTGACAGTCGATAAGGATACTACCAACCTGGAAATTGCCTATTATCCTCATTAAAATAATAGGATCATTGTAAAAGTTTCTCTGGAGGGGAAAATTGTTTTTCAGTGAATGTGATGAAGGGGAAACTTCCCCTCATATGCATGGATGCGACACTACATGGTTCTCCCATCCTAGACCTCTTCTGGGAGGCTTGGTCGGATGGCATTGTCCCTCAAAATATAGTTGGGACCATCCCAAGGATATGAGCAACATTTGTCTAGATTGGTCCATCCGGGACTTTTTTTGTCGGAGCCTTCCAGTGCCACTGACTTGAGGTCCCTAATGCAATGAACTCCTTTAACTTTTTAGTTCTGATAAGCTTCTCAATCAGGATTCAGAGGTTCTTACATTCTTTTGTGTCATGACCGTGATCCTGGTAGTATTTGTAGTTCTTCCTCGTATACCAAAAAAAATCTCTATCTCTCATTGGTGGTGCCTTCTTGAAGTTTTATTTATCTTAGATGGCATCCACAATCTTCAGCATTGACACTCTCAAAGGAGGCTTGGGTCCCTCGTACTCATCAAATGGTTATTCATAGTGTTGGGTTGACCTCTCATAATACTGAGTCGGCTACTGGTCCCGACTCTATCTCTTACTTCCCTAATTATTACAACGACCAAACCCCTTGTTGTCCTAAGCAGGTCGGTTATCTTAATAATTTAGCCAAACGGATGGTCTTGGATCCTCCCTTAGTTTCCACCTGCCACTTTGTGGAGCTCTATTATAGACCTAAAGATCTATCATTTCTGGTAAGGGGATGCTTTCTGTGACGATGATGTGCTCGTTGGCCATTTACAACAGCTCAGTCAAATCCTGGGGTTTGTTCGAACAGGGGTTGTAACAAAACTCTCAGACCTCATTCCTTACTTCAGGTTTAACTGTGCCATGTTGGTTCGGAAGTCCTTCATATCCAACATCTACCTCTAGAATCACAGGCTATAGGAGCACAAGCTTTCATTTGGTCCATGTTTCAACTGTCATAAAGATTATTCGCTCTTCTTCGATACATGGGCTCTATGCTAAGAAAGTTCTTCAAAAAACCAAAAAGCTACTGCAAGTTGAAACACTTCAAGGATAATGACCTTAGAGTGGTGAAGAGCAGATGCCACTTGAATGCATCCAAGACTTTCATCAGACACATTGCAAAATCAAACGAGGCGATGTGATTGTTGGGATTTGACCAAACACTATATGTCTCCAATGTTAGAATCTTGAACTTCTCCAGGGCTCAGTCCCTCTAATATAAAGGGAGAAGTGATTCTCTAGCTGAAGTAATGCCTCAGGCACTCAAGTCGTTGCCTCTCCACTTGAGTAGATCCTGTGATTTCTTGGTACTGTGAGTCATGCCCCCTTTTGTGGAATGTACTATAGAATAAGGAATGATGGAACCTGCATCAAAAGGATTATCATTTTGGATACAATAATTCAATAAGGCTCAATCCATAGTCAATTCACTAGTATTGGTAGAAGTAATCATTTTAGTTGAAATGAAGAATTGTCAAGCCTTACATATTTCATTTAATTTTGAAGCAGGAAATTTGATCTAAACTCCCTCCCTAACTTTCCACTCTTCTCTACTATTATTTAAGAGTTTCATAACTTCATCAAGGTAAGTATTAGTAAAAGTAGAATCAACATAGGAACAATAAGGGAGATAACTCAAAGATAATAACACATTGATTTAGGAAGGAGAAATATCCACATAAGTTTCTCTCACAAAAATAGATCAATTTAGAGCTTCAGGTAGATTAGAATAAAATTCTCTTATTAATGGTACCGCAATAACAGAGGTGTTATGACATAATTTTTTTCTCATTTCTTCCTTATAATTACTCTTTCCACTACTCCCCAATGGTTAAAATATCTCCTCTATGCTATTAACTTTTTTGACACTAAGAGCTCATTGTAACACTTTTGGGCTGGGAAGCTTGCAAACTACTTGTCTTCAAATGAAGATTTGGATTTTCCTCCTTTGGTTTTGGGTGCCATTGGTAAGTAAGGTATGAAAATTAAAATGAGATGAAGCTAAGGAAAAAATATGGATGCATTCGAATTTTCAGTCTTTGATTAGTCTTTTCTTAATTGCCTTTCTACAGAGCTTAAACATCAAAATTATATGGTTTATATTTTCCCAAAATTTTTTTTTCATTTGATGTGGAGTTATTTAATAAATCTAAGCAACAAAATATTTTTTTCTTTTTCAGGCAAGTTTTCCAAACAACGAACAATTCTGGACAACAGTAAGCTCTTTTGTTTTCTTTACTTTATTGTGGTGGGAGGGTTGGGACCAACTACCCATTATTTAGTTAATGTCTCTCTTGATTGTCGATCCCTCATAGTTTAACTTGTGAGTGATACACCTAAAATATATAGTATTTTTATACACATTTTTATACCTATTTTTGAGAGATTGCACTTTAATGAAAGGTATTTGTGTGTTTTTTCTTCAGGTACAACTAAAAAGGTGAAAAATGGCAAAAGGAGTGAAAAATATCAAATATGAAGCAAAGATGCAAAAATGGTGCAAAATTATTTCGGCACCTAAGTGCCAGATTCGGCGCTTAAGCGCCGATGAAACAGAAAAAGCTACGCCTAAGAGCCAGAGGCCCCGCGCTTAAGCGCCAGTGACAGTTACTTGACGGGTTAATTCATTTTGATGAATTTTGAAGGGACATTTGAGGCACCTATTGGCTAAAGAGGATGATTATAACCACTAGAAATGAAAATATGGTTAAGAGACTTATGAAAGAAGGCATCCCTTGGAGAATACATTGAATTTGGACACATTTTGAAGAGATACCAAGACACCTCTTGAAAAATTATAAAAGAAGGAAATTGAGACTTTTAAAAGGGTTCCTGAAATAATTCTTGGAGAGGTGGTTTGCACATCTTTGGGGAAAGTTTCAGGCACCAAAAATCTACCTTTATTTTTTTTTGTATTTAGTTTTATTTTGAGAGTTAAGAGTGTTGTAAGAAGAGAAGAGATTTAAAGGAACATCAAGAGTTTGGTGGAGGATTTGAGATAAGTTTTTATCTTTTTGTTACTACATTTGGTTTTAATTGAGACTTCTTGGTGGTTTGACAATGATTTCTGCTTTTAAACTAAAGTGTGGTTTTGTTTTCTCCATGAATTCTGAGTACTTGTCTTTATCTTTTTTATTAAAATGATAAGTAATTAAAGTATTGGATGGAAGTCATGGAGAGTATTGATCTTTAATGTTAGAAGAAGTTGTGATGATTTAACTCCATGTACTTCATTTACTTCTTGATTTGTCCCATCAAGATGTTAAAATTTGTTGTGAGAACATGTAAGAACCGGGATAGTATTGTCTCAGTCAACAATTGGAAAGAATCACATGAGATTGTATAGATGCAAATGTAATTCTTATGATTGAGTGCAAATAAATAAGAAAATAATTCATGAAGGGTGTAGAGTTAGAGGACTTTAATGTGACAGGTTAAAGCCTCCAACTTGGTTTATTATTTTAGGTTTTGCTACGAGATGTTAACCCCTAAGTGGAGGGAATCGAGGGAACTTTAGAGTGAGAACTGGTATATTCCCTGCCTAGCTGGTCTTCAGAAATATTCAAACTTTAAGTTAGTCAATGTTCTTTATAGCATCTCTAGTAAGGGTAAAGAATAATATTGTTCTTATTTGACACAACACAATTGTGCATACTTCTACAATAGAATTCCTATACTTGTTACTGATTCATGATAAGGAAAAAGATATTTCATATTTAGTGCTTATTATCTTACAAAAACTCAAGTTATCTTTAGAAGTTGTTATTGTTTTGTCAAAATATCAAAAATACCAAAAAGAATTAAACTTTAATTACTATGATAATATCTTTAGTTTAAGTAATTATCTTTTTAAAATAGAAGTTTGTTACTTAATAGTGTATATTGTGAACAATCCCTATGGGTTCGATATTCGGGGATTAATAAAAAAGTCATATATTACTTGATAATGATACATACCTGTGTAGTATCCCAATATATATATATATATATATATATATATATATATTAAAAAATATAATTTTTATTTTCTTTAGTATAAGGTTTTTGGTGCTATTGCAAAGTAGGAAAGATGATTGGAGAATATAATTGCATACATTGTTATACAGTTGCATAAGAACAGTCGGGATCAAGTTTTTGACACCGTTGTCGGGGATTAAAATTAAGAAAAATTAAAAATTAGGATTGTAATTTAGATTTCAATTAAGATTTTAATTGAAATTGGGATTGAAATTAAATTGTAATTTAATTTAAAACAAAATTTCTATTTTTAAAAAGTGTTATTTAAACTATAAGAATTTTTATAAGAATATTTTAGTGTTGTGATTTTATATCAAGTATCTTATTTTTTTTTATGTTAGTGTATGTGTGGTTCAGGTTCTGAAGGACTAGTGCCCTACAATTCTGAATTAAAAAGAACAGTTAAGAAAATCAGACAAAGCAAACAAAATTAAAAATTTTGAAAAATCTAAAAAAAATTAAAGAAATGGCATATCAGAATAATTAAAATGCTGAAATTCATCAAGAATTTAGACCATTAAGAGATTTTGCTAACCCTATGGTGGATGAACTTCATTATAGTATTCAAAAGCCTATTGTAGTGGCTAATTCATTTGAGCTTAAACCTTCTATTATCCAAATGATAGCAAATAATCAGTTTGGGGATCACCAACTGAAGATTCAAATTTACATCTTGTCAATTTTTTTGAATTGTGCGCTACATTTAAATATGATGGTGTATCAGATGATGTCATAAGAATTGGATTATTTTCTTTCTCACTGAGGGATAAAGCTAAGATATGGTTGCATTCATTAGCACCTGGATCTATCAAGACTTGGGGTGATTTAGCACAAAAATTCCTTACTAAATATTTTCCACTATCAAAAAGTGTTAAGCTAGAAATGATATTACATCTTTTAATCAGTTTGAAGGTTTATGAAGCATGGGAACGGTTTAAAGAACTCTTAAGAAAGTGTCCACACCATGTTATACCAGATTGGTTAATAATTCAAACTCTTATAATGGATTAGCTGGGTCTCTTAGATCTATTATCGATGTCGCAGCTGGTGGTTCATTGATGTCAAAATCATTTCATGACGCTTATGCTTTAATTAAAGAAATAGCTACCAATAATTTTCAATGGCCTTCTGAGAGGGTAAATCTTAAAAAAGTAGCCAATATTCATGAATCTAGTGCATTTACTATGTTAATAAATCAAGTTGATGCAATTTCAAGGAAGTTAGACCAATTTAGAATGATTTTTTTCTCAACTAATTTCTATGATTGAAGATAATTCATTAGGCCAAATGGTAGATTCTGAAGCATCATTAGAGACTTTAAATGCCATAAACAATAACCAGAATAACCCACATTCAAGCTATTATAACCCAGGTTGGAAGAACCATCCCAACTTTAACTAGAATAATACTTCAGGTGGTAATAATCAATAATGGGTAGCAACCAAGTAAACCCATTGGGAAGCTGAACAACCAAGGGAATAATAATAATAGGTCTACTTATCCTCCAGGTTTCAACAGTAATCCACAATTAAGGAGAAGAAGTTATTTATAGAAGAATTGGTGTTACAAATGGGAAATCAGTTACAAAGTCAAGGAGCTACAATTAGAAATATTGAGAATGCAAATAACAAATTCATTAAGTAATAGATCCTAAGGAACACTTCCTAGTAATACTGAATCAAATAGCAAATTCACTAAGTAATAGATCTCAAAGAATAATTCCTAGTAATACTAAAGTAAATCTGAAAGACCTAAATAAAGAGCAAGTAAAATCAGTTCAACTTAAAAGCGGAAGAGAGTTGGAAGGTAAGGTTAAAAAAAATGAAGAGAGAAAAGAAATTGAAGAATCAAAAGTGGACACTCCAAAAGATTCTGAAATACCAATTTCTCTGCTGAAAATTGATTTGAAAAAACCACCACCTCTATTTCCTCAGAGAATTCATCAACAAGAGTTGGATAAGCAATTTTCAAAATTTATGGAAATTTTTAAGAAGCTTACAATTAATATTCCATTAGTTGAAGCCTTAGAACAAATGTCAAGCTATATAAAGTTTTTGAAGGATATTTAGGAAAAGAAAGTATGAAGATAATGAGACTGTCGTACTTAGTGAGGAGTACAGTGTTATAATTCAGAAAAAGCTTCCTGAAAAGCTTAAAGATCTTGGTAGCTTTACAATTTCATGTGCAATAGGAGATAGATTTTATGGAAAAGTTGTATGTGATTTAGGTGCAAGCATTAACCTTATGTCATTATCAATATTTAAAATATTAGGATTAGGAGAAATAACCCCTACTACTGTAACACTGTAGATAGCAGATCGTTCAATAACATACCCTAAAGGAGTTATAGAAGATGTCCTAGTGAAAGTGGATTAATTTATATTTTCTGTTGATTTCATTGTGTTAGTTATGGAGGAAGATAAATAAATACCTGTCATTTTGGGGAGACATTTCCTAGCCATAGGAAGAGTAATGATAGATGTGTGGAAAGGGGAATTAACTATGTGTGTCAATGATCAAACAGTAACTTTTAACATTTCAATATCATTGAAGTATCCTGCAAAAGGTAAAGATGATGAATATTATAGAATGGATGTTATAAGATATCTGAGTGAATGTCATTTTAAAACAAATTATGAAGAAAAATATGAGAGCAAAGATTTGGAACATGAGCAAGAAGATGAATTAGATCAACTTAAAGATCTTTATAAGTAAAATTCAAACTATGTTCGAGAAAGTTTTGAAATTCTGGACACAATAGAAAAAGATAAATTATTTTGTCCATCGATTGAAAAACCTCCAGAACTTGAGTTGGAATTACTTCCTGATCATTTAAAATATGCCTTTTTAGGTTATTCCTCTACTTTACCTGTTATAATTTCCTTAAAATTAATAATGGAAGAAGAAGAAAGATTATGAAAATTTTCAAAAATTTAAAGAAAGTCTTTGGATGGACAATAGCTGATATTAAAGGAATCAGTTCTTCAATTTATATGCATAGAATTCATATGGAAGGGAACTGCAAACCCAGGGTTAATCCTCGAAGGAGATTAAATCCTATTATGAAAGAAGTTGTAAAGAAATAAATTCTAAAGTGGTTAGATGCTAGAATTATCTACCCTATTTCAGATAGTGCATGAGTTAGTCCAATTCAGTTTGTTCCTAAGAAAGGAGTAATTGTAACTGTGAATGAGCATAATGAGTTAATACCTACTAGACAAATTACAGGACGTTCCTAAGAAAGGAAAAGTAACTGTGACTATAAATAAACATAATAAGTTAATACCTACTAGACAAGTCACAGGGTGGTGACTATGCATTGATTATAGAAAATTAAATCTTGCTACTATAAAAGATCATTATTCATTACCCTTTCTAGATCAGATGTTGGATGGACTAGCTGGGCATAAATACTTTTATTTTTTGGATGGATATATTGGTTATCACCAAATTCAAAATTAACTCCTGAGGATCAAGAGAAAACAACATTTACCAGTCTGTATGGTACATTTGCTTTTAGAAGAATGTCCTTTGGTTTATGTAATGCCCTTGCTACATTTCAAAGATGTACGATGGTTATTTTTTGTAATTTAATTGAAGAAGGGATTGAATTATTTATGGATGATTTTTTAGTGTTTGGAACTTCATTTGACTCATGTTTAGAACATTTATCAGAAGTTCTTAAGCTTTTCAGTGATTTGGAAATCATTTGACTCATGTTTAGATCATTTATCTAAAGTTCTTAAGCGCTGTGAAGAAACAAATTTAGAATTTAATTGAAAAAGGGATTGAAGTATTCATGGATGACTTTTCAGTGTTTGGAACTTCATTTCTTTTCAGTGATTTGGAACTTCATTTGACTCATGTTTAGAACATTTATCTAAAGTTCTTAAGGCTGTGAAGAAATCAATTTAGTCCTTAATTATGAAAAATATCAATTTATGGTGATAGGAGGAATTTTATTTGGACATCAAATATCAGAAAATGGTATGGAAGTAGTTCCTGCTAAAATTCAAGTAATCATTAATTTACCTTATCCAACCAATGTAAGGGAAATTAAGAGTTTTTTAGGACATGTCAGATTCTATAGGCGATATATTAAAGACTTTTCAAAAATTGCTAAGCCTTTATGTCATTTACTGGAGAAAGATGTAATTTTTAATTTTGATGAAGAGTGCCTAAAAGCTTTTGAGTTATTAAAAAAAATAATAACTGCACCAATTATAATTTCACCAGATTAGGGAAAACCTTTTGAAAAAATGTGTGATACTATTGATTATGCTATTGAAGCTATTTTAGGACAAAGATATGATAAAATGTTCAAAGTAATTTACTATGCTAGTAAAACTCTTAATGAAGCTCAAACTAATTATACAAGAACTGAAAAAGAGTTATTAGCAATAGTATATGTTTTTGATAAATTTAGATCATATTTAATTGGAACTAAATGTATAGTGCATATAAATCATTCTGCTATTAAGTACTTAATGACAAAGAAGGATATAAAACCTAGATTGATACGATGGGTTCTTATTTTGCAAGAGTTTGATTTTACAATAGTATATCAGAAGGGAACTAAAAATCAAATTGCCGATCATTTGTCAATGCTTGAATTAGAAAAACTACTCTGTTTCGAAAAAGAAATTAATGAACATTTTCCTGATGAAAATCTATTCAATATTAATGAATGGTGTGTTCCGTGGTATGCCGATATTGTGAACTTTCTTGTTAGTGATATTATACCCTATGGAATGACATACCAACAGAAGAGGAAATTTATATCTGAAGCTAAGACTTATTTTTAGGATGACCTATTTTATTATAAACAAGGGAAGGATCTTATTATTTGAAGATGTGTGGCTTTAGAAGACACTTCTGAAATTATCCAAAAATGTCATAATTTTGATTTTGGGGGACATTTTGGTGTTGATAAAACATCATACAAAATNTTTCTCTCGGTTCTTTGACCTCAGAGAGATTTTCCAAATATATAAAATATATTTTTCAGTATATAAAATATTTTATTTTTATTAAAGTTCCCAAAACTTCAATTAATTTTAATAAATCACAGAAAATTTAAAAAATCATGAAATTTTGGCCAATGGACTTTCTNGGATTTTAATAAAAATAAAGTATTTTATATGTTGAAAAAATATTTTTTATATTTTTGGAAAATCTCTCTAAAATTAGGGAACCCAGAGAAATTTATTTTGTATTTTTCTTCGAAGATGCACATTTTTGCATAAAAATAATTATATGAATTAAATTAAATTGTGAAAATTCACATTATCTTGTATTTTTGAATAAAATAATTATATGAATTAAATTAAATTGTGAAAATTCACATTATCTCCTCCTCTCACATTTTGCATAAAAATAATTATATGAATTAAATTAAATTGTGAAAATTCACATTTTCCTATGATGTCTTAATTGACCTATTAGTAGGGTTACATAAAAAAATTCAAAGTCATTTGGCTTAAATTTGACACTCATAAAAAAATAATTATGTGAATTAAATTAAATTGTGAAAATTCACATTATCTCCTCTGATGTCTTTACCTATCAGTAAGGTTACATAAAAATTTCAAAGTCATTTAACTTGAATTTGACAAATTATGAAAGTTTGGACCCTTAGGGGCAAAATTGTAATTTTGGACATTTTGGCCTTAATAAACATTTAGGCATAATCAAAATGGGAAATGGGTAATTTTTAATTCATTTAATGATTTGCAACCAAAAAAAAATGGGCTTAATTGGTAGAAACCCACTTCACTTTACCAAATTACAAGGTAAAAGAATAATTCTCATAATTATCAAAATTTTTGAAACTTCATAAAATGACTTTTGAATTTAGGGGTA
>JXCR01025941.1:159317-180379 GCA_002079205.1 Phalaenopsis hybrid cultivar
AACCTCCTTCCGAAGCGGGCAACGGGATTTCAATTCCGATGACCGACAGCTTCTTACGGGCAAACTCAAAAATAGTGCCGAAATTCAAATCTCAATTTTGAATCAGTACCTAAATTCTAATTCTCACCTTTCGAGGTTGATACCTAAAATTCGACTCTCCCTGAGATTGATGCCTAAATTTCAAATCTCATTTTTTTATCATTACCTAAATTTTGATTCCCATCTTTTGAGGTCGGTACCTAAATTCCGTCTCTTCCTTTATTATTGGAATTGATACTTAAATTTCAATTCCCACCTCGAGGTCAGCACTTGCGTATTGATTCCCATCCTCTCGAAATCTTTAAAATTTCATAACTCGAAATCCACTCTCCAATCCCCAGCGAGAGTCCCTACTTCTTGACTTGATCAAATATGCACCCGCTAATTTCCCCAGCGGAAACAAATCAGACACACAATTCTACATATACTTTCGGTTATGTTTACTTAAGAGTTTGTATTGGTTTTTGTTCATCTCGTCAGTTAACGCCAATACGCGAGGTCTGCTTGCCTAGCACACCACACCTATTAGGGGTCCATTTGTTGACCTCACTTTTGGTTGAGGTTCAATTTTTCCTATTTAGTAACCCATGGTCTAGCCATAGGACTTTTCTATTGACTATTCTTAGAAAACTAGACAAGGACCCTTCACCATCAGAAGTTTCAAACTCTTCTCTACTCAACTTGAAGTTCCACATATTGGTCCTAACCTCTAGTACTTAGTAGGTAGATTCTACCCTCTTCTCTACTCAACTTGAAGTTCCACATATTGGTCCTAACCTCTAGCACTTAGTAGGTGGGTCACTATGGAGGAAACTCAAGATGAGTCACTCTTAGGACTGCTGGACCTTAGGGATGACCCTGAGTGTTGGTCTAGGGCTAAGGCACTTGTTTGCACTCACAATCACTCATTACCCTAAACCCAGAACTTTTAGGCTTTGGTCCCTTGATACTTTTTGGAAACTCCTATAGATGGTCCCCTAAACCCATTAGCCTTAGGCTAGGTTCTGGCTAAGACCACTACATAGAGGACCCAAAATGGGTTTTCTATTGGTCCATGGCTTATTAATGGTGGTTGGTACTCCAACTTTACTAAGATACCCAATCTAGTCTTTTGCCCCCAAATTCCCCAAACTGCCCAGAAACCCTGGGACCCAAATATGGCCAAAATCTCCAAATCTAGCCAAAATACACAAAATTGTTCAAAAATCATTTCAAACACCTTGAAAACACCGAATTACCCAAAATCCCCAAATTGGTCAAATTACCAAAAAACCCCTCTTGGGCCTAAAATTCCAAAAATTTTGAAAATTTTCCAAAACCTCCCAAATATTCCCAATTTAATTTTTCTTAACTAAGACATGACCCAATTTGGCCAATTTGACCAACTTTGATCAAAACCCCCAAATTGCCCTTTGAAGGCCCAAATTTCCCCAAATTCAACTAAAATGTCCATCAATTTGATCTCAATTTACCCCAATTTCAATCCTAAACTCAAATTTAATTTTGATATGGCCAAAATAGACAAAATATAAGCTTAATTGGCCCATGATTTGAGCCCAATTTTGGTATAGGTCAAACCCCCAATATTGGTCACATGACCTAATACCACCAAATTGAACCCATAGCCTAGTCATTGGGCCCCAATTAATGTTGAAAAATCTTTATAACATTCCTACCAATCAAAATAAACCATCAATTGGCTTTGGTGAAGCCTCAAATCCTTTTAATTTTGGAATAAATCAAAAATTCCTAAATTTAGCCCCAAATTGGCTGAGTCCCCAAATTTCACCCAATTGATTGCCTTAACCTCCAAATTGGCATCCAATTCAAATTGGAAACTCTTCATGGGGTCCCTATTGACCATTTACAATAGTAAATTTGGAATTAGTCCAAGGCTAGCCCAAGCTAGACCCAAGCCTAGCCCAACATAACTAAATTGATTAAAATTCAAAATTCCTTCAAATTGACCATTCAATTGAGCTCAAAACCAGTTCCATCCTTCACCAAAGTTGTTCATTATGATCATCTACACCAAATGAAAATTTTTTTGGGCCAATTGACATGGGCAGCCTAAACCAAACCTAAAATTTGGTCGTTTGCACCCACCTAGACCCATGCACTAAATGTGACCTAACCACCCTAAAACAACCAAATTAACTCCACCTTAGCAATTAGTTGACCGCTAAGGCTAAGCCAAAACACATCTAACCCGAGATAGATGAGCCATGTACCAAAAGTCCCCCAAATTAAGGGACCTTTTTCCCAAAAATACACATGTTTATGATATCTTTGCCAAATCAAAACACATTTGCATTAAATTGTTGTGATAGATTCCTCTGGATGCCCTGAGCACCTGNAAAAAACATTTATTTGGGCCAATTGACATGTATAGACTAGACCAAACCCAATATTTGGTCATTTGCACCCACTTGGTCCCATGCACTAAATGTGACATAAGAACCCTAAACCAACCAAATTAACTCCACCTCAGCCATTAGTTGGCCTCTAAGGCTGAGGCAAAACACATCTAACCCAAGCTAGATGAGCCATGGACCAAACGTCCCCCAAATTAAGAGATCTTATTTCCAAAAATATACATGCTTAAGATATCCTTGCCAAATCAAAACACATTTGCATTAAATTGTTGTGATAGATTTCTCTGGATGCCTTGAGCGCCTAGCCACCTCCCCCTGGCCGAAAAATGGCCAAATCAAGAACCACCCCATGGAGATTCACCCAAATCAAACCTAGAGGCTAGCTCAGCCAAATTGAATTGTAGAGCTCCTCTACTCTCCACCTAAGCACCACATTACACCCCCTAATTGGCCATGACAGCCACCATAACCCCATTTTATAAAAGTACACCTCCATGGCCGTTAAAACTAAGTGTTGAAAATTTCTTAGAGGGAGCCTCCCAAACTTCTCACAGAGCCTCCCTAAGATCCCCTCAGTGCAATCCAACCCTCTTCCTTCACTGAATTCCACTGTGGAAGCTTAATTGTGAGCTCGAACCTTTGCCCAAAACCAATACAGAACTCATTACACCTCCACACTCCACCAAATTCAAATTAACTCTACCCACACTTTCAAAAGAGTGAAAGAAGCAAAAGCCCCATCAAATTACCCTCTCACAGAGCCTCTACCATAGCTTTAGACCAACACCTAAAATTGAGCTTGGTCGAAATCATATCTAGGCCTTACACGAAGATAGGAGGCTCAATCCCTAGCCTCCTTGGACCCCAACAAACATGCCGAGACCCTCTGATTGAAGCTTTACTTCTCAGAGAAAAGGTATAAAACTTCTCTCCCTATCGAGCCTATTTTAATTCTTCATTTAATTAGGCCTAATTTAATTTCATGATTATCGTATGAATGTGCTTGCCTCACTTAGGGTCTGTTTGGCGCAGCTGCAGCTTCTCAGTTTTTCAGCTGCAGCTGTGCTGCACTAGGAAGCAGCTGTGGGGAAGCAGCTGCGGGGAAGCTGGCTGTCTGTTTGGTGCAGCTGCGTGAAACCAGCTATCGGACAGTTGTTTATGAAAAAAAGACCATACTACCCCTGTTTGGTAAAATTGTTTAAAAGAATGATATAACAACCATTATTTTAGAACTTTAGTAAGACCCCAAAGTGCTAACAACATCTGTTTATGAATAAGAACACATCTGCTAATGAAATGGCTCATGTTTATGAGGGAAATTCAAAATATCATATCCGAACATGTCCCAACTAATGGCAAATGAAAGCAGTGATTACCATCAAAGGCATGGCACAATCCAAAAGGAAATTCAAGGAAAATATAATGATTAATATATTGGGTAAATAAATCATGTAAATATTAGAATTTAGGTCTTACAAAAGTCAAAACTGATTTAGGTAAATAAATCATGTAAACATCAAACTTTGTCATCAAAGTTCAATGCTCAACCATTATTGAACTACTGGAATCAACATATTTGGAGCATTACTGCAGGAACCAATTCATTGATTCCCCCAATCATCCGATGAACCAAGGAAGCTACAGACATGAAATCAAAAACCCAAATAAGAGAAATTAGAACAAAAATTGAAATAGAAACTGTATGAAAAACACCAGCAAAAATTGAGAGATCTGGTTCCGGTCTTAAATATAGTCAGATTAGCAGCAGTAAAAGGAAAAAAAGGAGGGAAACAAAGGAGAAGAAGCTCACCCTGAGAGATTGGAAGCTGATCTTACGAGATAGAGCATGGAATAAGAAATTGGCGCTATGGAGGAGCACCACAACGCCGACGCAATCGAGGACAAAAAGTTCCATCATCTCTGTTCTTCTTCTTCTTCTTCTTCTTCATCTTCGTCTTCTTCTTCAACTTGGTTAGAGATATGCAGAAAATCTGAGGAGATCCAGATGGAGAAAGAAATATAGATCGATCGAAATAGATTGGGGAAGAGCGAAATGAATTCTGGTTTCATCGAACGAGATGCAGAATCAAGGGCACTGGGGTAAAATACCGAAGGAGAAAAGGCGGGGCCGCGGGAGGGAAGCGAGGCCGTAGGGTCGATGTCGCGTCCCACTTTTTGTTCAAATTCGCGGTCATCGTAGATGAAACACTACGCCAAACAATCTTCTTTGGTGGCCTTCCGCGGCACCGCTAGGATAAAGTTGCGCCAAACAGACCCTCAGACGAGTCCATATGATAAATCTCGAAGTGATTTTGTTGAGTCTAGGCTGAGATCTTAGGGTTTTATTGTGGATGATCATGGGATCACCTTATTAGGGACGATGATGGGGAGTCGTTTGATCAAGCGTGTATCGAATGGAGGACTAAGATGAAGCCAAACAATGCTTCTTTACACAAACACCGGGACGCGTGGCTGCTGGCGTGGACGGCTACGTCAAATGGGTGCTTGTCACGTGGAGCTTCGGAGCCACCATAGGTTGACAAGGCGCTGCGTGGATTAGTAGAAAAATAGGGCTTTTTTTTATTTATTTAAACTCCCTTAACTTAAAATATCCATAACTTTGTGTAGAAAAATTACAAAAATAAAATAAAAATACCTTCTTGCTCAGTGAACAGAGGAGAATAATGTGAAAATAATTTTAAGTCCATGTGATGCATATTTTATTTTTAATTAATTAAATACTGATTTCAATATTTTGATTCTCCATTCATATTGGCACTTCACCATGGCTTGAAATTTTAACATATTATATCATCTATTAAGGGAAACATTATCTGATTTTTTCAAAGTCAGAGAAGATCCCTAGACAGAGGATCACATTTTTCAAGTTTATGTGCATTATTTGCTTAAAATATTCATCAAAATTAGAATGTTGATTAGAAAATTCCAAGAAAATTTTGGAAGGTCCACCATGACTAGAGGAGATTTTGGAAATAATGTCATGGGCCAAGTCATTTAAAATGTACTCAATTTTTATAAACTCTAAATTATTAAGGAAATTTATTTTGAAAGATATAAACATTTAAATGACTTGATTTTTCATATCCATTATTATTTATGATCAAGAGAACTCACCATAAAAATTTCAAAATATTTTGAGTTCATTTGATAACTTAAGTTGATTTTTAAAGATAAACATCATTTTTGGCATTTAAATGATTTTTAAAAAACAAAATATAACTAAAAATATATAAAAACTTAGTATCTAAGTTCTCTGTGATCAAGGGTATTTTTTTAAAATAAAATGATATTTAAAATAAAAACTTCATTTTTAGCCTATTTTTAAATAATTAAAATAATTAAAAATCTATAAAAATCACAAAGAAAATAAAAATCATGGAAATATTCTAAATTGCTTCCCATTCACTTAGGAACAATTAGAATATTTTTCCTGGTTTTCTAAACAAAGATATTGAATTTTAAAGCTTAAAAATAATTTTTAAAGGCTAAAAATAAATTTGCACTAGAATAATTCCAATAAATCAAATAAAATTCAAAAAAATATAAAATCTTCTTCTTTGAGTTCTCTGACTTCAGGGGACTTTTTGAAAGCATAAAACTTAATTTTCCCCATTTAAAATTTTCTATATTTAATAAATACCCAAGAACTTAAAATAATTCTTAAACTTCAAATAAATTTCAAAAAATTATGATATTTGGTCCAAAGACTTCCCTGGTCTAGTTCTACCTATAATAAAAATTTCAAAGGATTAGAAGTTAACTTGCTCAAGTTAGGAATTTTGTTTGAAAAAATCCTATTTTTGAATGAAAATAATTATATAAATAAATTAAATTTTGAAAAATCATATTTTCATCTCCAATGTCTTAATTGACCCATGAATGAGGTAGGATAAAAATTTAAAAGTCATTTGAATTGAATTTGATAAATTATGAAGTGTTAGAGCCTTAGGGAGAAAAGTGTAATTTTGAAAAATTATCCTTAATTAACATTTAGACTTAATTTAAGGATGAAAATGGGTAACCTCTAATCTTAATTTGGATAAACAGAAAGGGTTAATTGGTAGAAACCAACCTCACTTTCTTAATTAAAAAATAAGTTAATAGATTTCTAAATTAGTAAAATTTGGAATTTTATTAAAATAAAATGAACCCATGACTTAGGGGTATGACTTTTGAAGTCAATAATTAATCAATTTAAAACCCTTATTTTGATTTTCAAATAAAATTCAAATCATGAATCATGACCACCTAAAGCCTAACCTTTTCACTAATTAAGACACTCACATAGGTCTTAATGGCTTAGTAGTGACTTAGGCTAAATCAAGTTTCGTTTAAATGCGGATTAAAAAATTAAATATCATTGAAAATTATATTACCTTTCAAACACTACCAGCCCAATTAAGGTTAAAATTTGGCTAAGTGTCCTAACAACACTAACTTGCCTCTTTAAGGGTCTTCACCCACATAATTCTTAAATTGATTCACAAGTGATAAGTACCCTTTTCTTAGGGATAATTAAGACATCAGTGTTCACTGAGCATTAAGGGTATTTACAGGATAACTTATTAAGAACCATAATAAGTTTAAAAGAACTCGAGATTTACCACCAGGCAGCGAGAGAGTAGCATGGACCTACTTCTTTCACCAGATCTGTTGGATATCTTGAAGATTTACTAAACTTAAAATGTTTTGCTTGATAAAATTGTCCTTAATTAAACTCCTAAGGACCCATCAAGATATGACATAGGGTTAGAAAAACTACCAAAACCTTACTTTTTGCCTCTATATAAATTGCCCTGACAAGCATTTTAAGTTTCAGGTGGTGGAACGAGAAGACTCGCCAGGTACTCTTCTACAGTTTTCAGCGTTGTCTTTCTTGTACTTTTATGCTATACTTTTGTGCTTATACAAATTTGCATGGAAAACTAAAACTATTAGGACAGCCACAAAATTAAAACCAAAACCAAAACTAAAACTAAAATCAACCAAGATAAAATTGAACCCCACAACATTCAAAATATAAATCAACTCAAAATTTAATCACAAAAATCACACAAAACTACAAATTGCAACTAAATTTAGATGTCTCTATCGGATGATCGGGAATACCTCGGAGGAGGTAACCTACGATTGCTAACGAGGCTTCCCACGGTCTAAATGAAATTATGGAACTCATTAAGTTGAGTTTAGTAAATTCATTTGGACAAAGTGAATCCAATAGAAAATAGTGGTGCCGGAATGAGGGAACCGTAAGATCCTAACCGGTGTCGCTCTAATCAACTTTACATGCCCCCATAAAATTTAAAGAACTTCAATCATAGGGCCACCTGATTGGATATTATAACTTTACACACTTGAAAACTCAGACTCGTCGCGACAAGGAGCTTGGAGCTAGCATGGTGGGCAGCACGAAAATCTTTAACAGTAAAACCTATCTTCCCCAGCTAAACCAATCTTCTTTCCTTAGATATAAACAACAAAGCCATAGGAATTTGAGGTTGTTTGCTTATGCAACATAAATCCTTACCTTATCTTTAAGCCTTTGTATAGCCCTACTATATAATATAAGCCCTAACTCGTCTTAGGATTCCAAGGTTGTCATTTTTCACGAACAAAATAATCACATCTTCCAAGATATTTGTGTGATAGTTTCACATGAATGTAAGCCCTAACTAATAAAATTAGCAGGATGAAACACCTATATATTTTTCCTCAAAATTTAAGCCAAACATTAGGATAGCTTGGGAATTTACCAGGGTTCTCCCCTAGATCCATGACAACCTCTAGTACTTCCTCCTTTGGATTCTACAATAAAATGTTCCAAATTTGAACCAATACCCTTTCACACCTCTACGTCCGATCCCATAGAAGAGTCTTACCCTTTGAAAATCCTTGAAGATAATATTTCTTGATTTTTATCGAGAGTCTTCTTAGGTGACTTTGGTCATTTAAAAGCGTTGAAGAGTCCTACCCTTTGAAATTCTTTGAAGATAATTTTTCTTGATTTTTATCGAGAGTCTTCTTAGGTGGCTTTGGTCATTTAAGACTTAACTATAGGCGCTTGCCCTTATAGGAAGCATGTCTGAACCCAACTTAATATAAACTCTATTTAATCATTTATATTAAATAGGAGAACTTTTCAGCAAATATAAAGGTTTCGCAGACCAAACGGACGTCATATATTCCTTAGTTTATTTGATCGAGCGTCATCCTCAAGCCTTGTGTTTGTCCTTTGGAATAAATACAGGATTTGAGGTACAGTGCTCTTTCATTTAAACTATGAAAAATATAGGGTCAGTTTGATTTCATATTTTCTAAAACTAAATATATATATGTAAATTAAACATCCTTCCAAAGCACGCAACGGGATTTCGATTCCGGTGACCGACAGCTTCTTACGGGCAACTTCTCCAACATAAAACAGCGCCGATAAACCTACATTGAACTTAAATTGATACAACTCTAAGTCCATACCATATTGGACTTAAGACTATTTCAAATCTTAGGTTCATTATTGAACCTAAATCAAACATAGATCCCAATTACATTGGATCTAAACCATTTTACGTCCTACCTAAATTGGAATTAAAATATTCTAAATCCTTAGGTTCTACTTAAATTTAACCTAAAACATTTTAAGTACTACCTACATTGGACTTAAACCATTTTGATTCTTAGGTTTTACCTACATTGAACCTATATCGCCTTAAGTCCTACTTACATTTGACTTGGAACTTTAAGTTTTACCTACATCATCTTCATAAACTTAAGCTCCATAGACATTTTAAGTTTTAATTAAACTCTTTTAGGTCTAATTGACAAATGACCTAAAATAAATTTCATCATAAGAATCCAACTCGCCGACATAAATGAGACAAAGTTCAATTTTAAAGACATTAGAACTTAAACTTGAACATTTGTGTTCAGATTTACAAGGATTTCTTGGACGACACAATCTCTGGTAGCTGATAAGTATTTTATGATACTGGTTTAAACACCTTTTAGACTAAGTAAATCTAAATATTTTTACAGCCTCGGAACGACAAAGCCATAAACATTTTTACTAGGTCGTTTAAAAATTATTCAACCAATTAAATGACCAACTAAAACTGATAAATCTAAGACATGATTTATGCTATTCCTGTTCTATTTTGCATGTTTATTAGAGACATGAAAACAAAATTTCGTGCTCTGTTTTACAGAATGACATTCAAAAGCATAATTTCAAGACAACAAAATAAAAATAAAACAAAAACAAAAAGGACATTACATGATAAAAAAAATAAAAACAACATGACATGAAATGAACAAAACAAAACAAAATCTTTAGGGTAAAATCAAATTCTTAGAAATCTATTACCGTAGGAATAAAGATTTAATGTTTCTTTCCTTGACCTTGAAATTTTAAGAAGAATGAGTGTTAACGTTAATTAGGAGTTTTCTTAGTAAATCTAAAATTACCTAAGTTGTAATTAACTATAGGAGCTTGCTCTTATAGGAAAATAAAGAATTCAGAATAGGTGATCAACCTAACTCTCTAGTTATACGACCTTTTATTTGGTTTTCCTTATATGAGAATTTGACATTCTTGAGTCTTCTCCATAAGTTTACCACAAAATATTTCTCTTATTTTCTATCATTATTTGTCCCCTTTCCTTTCTCTAAATTCCTTAATACCTAAGGATCATTCACTTGATCTAAGAGATTAAGGTAAATTGGAGAATATGGCTATAAAATAAATAAACAGAGTGGCAACTCATTTCAACCAAAAGACACACATCATCAACAAAGAGAGAATTAGCGGCGACTCCACTGGGGACTTTTTCTTTCCTTATCTCTCGTTAAATCATTTGTTCTTCATACAAAGATATTCTGTTATTAGATAGGATTATCTTACTCAAATTTTAAATATTAAGAGTTAAAATAACATGACATTCTAAGATATTCTATCTTTTGACAGATAGGATTATCTTACCCAAATTTTAACTCTGTGACATTAACAGTTAAAATAACAAGACATTCAAAGATGTTCTATCTTTTGATAGATAAAATTATCTTACTAACATTTTAAATCAATGACATTAAGAGTGAAAATGATATGATATTCTCATATATTCTATCTTTTGACAGATCGAATTATCATTCCTACCTTTTAACTATACAACATTAAGAGTTAAAATGATATGACCTTCTCAGATATTCTATCTTTTGACAACTAGAATTATCTTTCCCACATTTTAACTTTACAACATTAAGAGTTAAAATGATATGACATCCTCAGACATTCTATCTTTTGATAGATAGAATTATCTTTCCTAAATTTTAGCTCTACGACATTAAGAGTTAAAATTATATGACATCCTTAGATATTCTATCTTTTGACAGATAGAATTATCTTTCCCAAATTTTAACTCTACGATATTAAGAGTTAAAATGACATGACATTCCAAGATATTTTATCTTTTGATATATAAGATTATCTTAACCAAAATTTAACTCTATGACATTAAGAGTTAAAATATCATGACATTCTAAGTTATTTTATGTTTTGATTGATAGGACTATCATACCCAAATTTTAATTCAGCGATGTTAAGAGTTAAAATAACATGACATTCTAAGATATTATGCTATTTGACAAATAGGATTATCTAACCCAAATTTGACATTCTAATATAATCTATCTTTTGAAAGATAGAATTATCTTACCCAAATTTTAACTCTACGACAGTAAGAGTTAAAATGATATGACATTCAAAGTTATTCTATAATTTGACATATAGAATTATCTTTCCCAAATTTTAACTCTACGACATTAAAACTTAAAATAACATGACATTCTAATATATTTTATCATTTGACAGATAGAATTATCTTTCCCAAATTTTAGCTTTTCGACATTAAGAGTTAAAATAAGAAGACATTCCAAGATTTTCTATCTTTTGACAGATAAGACTATCTTAACCAAATTTTAACTCATTGAAATTAAGAGTTAAAATGAGATGACATTCCAAAATATTTTATCCTTTGATAGATAAGATTATCTTAACCAAATTTTAACTCCACGACATTAAGAGTTAAAATCTCAAGACATTCTATGATATTCTGTCTTATGATAGATAGGATTATCTTACCCAAATTTTAACTCTGCAACATTAAGAGTTAAAATAACATGAAATTCTAAGATATTCTATCTTTTGACAGGTAGGATTATCTAACCCAAATATGACATTCTAAGATATTATATCTTCTGAAAGGTATAATTATCTTACCTAAATTTTTACTCAGCGACATTAAGAGTTAAAATGATATGACATTCAAGATAATCTATTTTTTGACCGATAGAATTAATTTTCCCAAATTTTAACTCTACGACATTAAGAGTTAAAATAACTTGACATTCTAATATATTCTATCATTTGACAGATAGAATTATCTTTCTCAAATTTTAACTCTTCAACATTAAGAGTTAAAATGATAAGACAATATAAGATATTCTATCATTTGACAGATAGGATTATCATACCCAAATTTTAACTCTTCGACATTAAGAGTTAAAATAACGTGATATTTCAAGATATTCTATCTTTTCATTGATAAGATTATCTTACATAGATTTTAACTCTTCGACATTAAGAGTTAAAATAACATGACATTCCATGATATTTTATCTTTTGACAAATAAGATTATCTTAACAAAAATTTAACTCTTTGACATTAAGAGTTAAAATGACATGACATTCAAAGATATTTTATCCTTTCACAGATAAGATTATCTTAACCAAATTTTAACTCTTCGACATTAAGAGTTAAAATAACACGACGTTCCAAGATATTCTATCATTTGATAGATAAGATTTTCTTAACTAAATTTTAACTCATCGACATTAAGAGTTAAAATGACAAGACATTCCAAGGTATTCTACCATTTGATAGATAGAATTATCTTACCCATATTTTAATTCTACGACATTAAGAGTTAAAGTAACATGAGATTCTAAGATATTCTATCTTTTGACAGGTAGGATTATCCTACCCAAATATGACACACTAAGGTATTCTATCATTTGAGAGATAGAATTATCTTACCCAACTTTTAACTCTGTGAAATTAAGAGTTAAAATGACATGACATTCTCAAATATTCTATCTTTTGACAGATAGAACTATCTTACCCATGTTTTAACTTACAACATTAAGAGTTAAAATCTCATGACATTCTAAGATAGGATTATCTTACCAAAATTTTAACTCTATCATTTGACAGATAGAATTATCTTACTCAAATTTTAACTCTACGATACTAAGAGTTAAAATCTCATGACATTCTAAGGTATTCTATCATTTGACAGATATGATTATCTTACCCAAATTTTAACTCTGCGACATTAAGAGTTAAAATGACATGACATTCTAAGGTATTCTATCATTTGACAAATAGCGTTATCTTACTTAAATTTTAACTTTACGACTCTAAGAGTTAAAATCTCATGACATTTTGAAATATTCTATCATTTAATTGATAAAATTATCTTACCCAACTTTTAACTCTATGACACTAAGTGTTAAAATCTCATGACATTCTAAGGTGTTCTATCATTTGACATATTGAATTATCTTACCCAAAATTTAACTCTACGACATTTAGAGTTGAAAATGACATGACATTTTAAGGTATTCTATCATTTGACAGAATAAATTGTCTTACCCAATATTTAACTCTGGGACATTACGGTTTAAAATCTCATGACATTTTAAGTTATTCAATCATTTGATAGATAGAATTATCTTAACTAAATTTTAACTCTACGACACTAAGAGTTTAAATCTCATGACATTCTAAGGTATTCTATCATTTGACACATAAAATCATCTTACCCAAAATTTAACTTTGTGATATTAAGAGTTAAAATCTCATGACATTTTAAGGTATTCTATCATTTGACAGATAGAATTTTCTTACCCATATTTTAACTCTACGACACTAATAATTAAAATATCATGAGATTCTAAGTTATTCTATTATTTGATAGATAGAATTATCTTATCCAAAGTTTAACTCTATGACATTAAGAGTTAAAATCTCATGACATTCAAAGATATTCTATCTTGTGACAGATAGAACTATCTTTCCGACATTTTAACTCTACGACATTAAGAGTTAAAATAACATGACATTCTCAAATATTCCATCTTTTGATAGATAGAATTATCTTTCCCAAATTTTAACTCTACAAAATTAAGAGTTAAAATGACATTATTAAATATTTTATCTTTTCACAGATAAGATTATCTTACCCAAATTTTAACTCTACCACATTAAGAGTTAAAATCTCATGACATTCTAAGGTATTCTATCATTTGACAAATAAAATTATCTTACCCAAATTTTAACTCTGTGTCATTAAGAGTTAAATTGACCTGACATTCTAAGGTATTCTATCATTTAACAGATATGACTATCTTTCTTAATTTCAACTCTTTGACAATAAGAGTTATCCACGACATTTGTGACAAACATACCATACAGACATTCTACAACATCTGTGATAGACATTTTATCACAGACATACTATGATAATCATAGCAGATATTTTATGACATTCACAACAGACATACCATGACATGCACAACAGGCATTTCATGACATTCACAACATACATTTCATGACATCCACAACAGACATTCGATGACATTCACAATGAACATTCTATGAAATCTACGACAAACATTCTGTGACATTCACAACGAACATTCTATGAAATTCATGACATACATTTACGACTTACAATTCCTTACATACATGACAGGTATTCTATCACATCTTGATCCTCGAAAAATATGGTTGTGTAAAATTAATAAAGTTGACCTCGTTTGCAATGACGCCAAAAACTTGATGTGGTATTTTATGAATAATAACATTAAGCACTTAAGGTTGGGATTCAATTCAAGTATACATATCGTTATCAAGTAATATAACACTTTCTATTTAAGTCCCAAATATTGATCCGACGAGGAAGGTTTGATATGAAAATGATAAATTAACTAGGAAAATCAAATAAATATAAAGAAATTACTGTCACTAATTTTGATTGTTTTAAATTCTATCAAAGCTAAATTAATAACAACTAGCAGAATTTAAAAGCAAGGTTTAAAACAGTAACTACTAAACTATGTTAATGTGATAAAGTTTTGTTATATGAAAAAGCATCTTTTCCACTACAATGAGCTTTTTGGTTAAATGAGATGAAATGAATGGTTTAAATTTGTATTGTCCGAAATAGGAGAAATTTTAATTCTCTACCCTGATTTAGTGTTATAGAAAATCATTGCCTAATCTTAGGTTTAGTCCCTAAATCCGTGGCTAGGCTAGAAGGATACCGGCTCCCACTCCAGAGCTCCACTTCCCTCTTCTGGAAGGCTAACTCTCGCTTTAGTTCTTAAACACTAAGATCAAATTAAAGATTTTATTCTGTCACTCTAAAAATCTTTAACTCTACACCAAACAATGTATATTTTCCTAATTATTTGCACTTAATTCCATGAACAAAATACTACTTCATGAACTTAAATGTGATTCTCACTCTATTGTAGAACTCATGCTCAATTTCTCGGATCATATATTCCATAACATATTTTAATAATTCAATTGGCCAATTGAAAAGTAAATTAAGAGCAGAGTCAAAAAACCATCACAATTTATTTTATATTTTTACATTGGCACATCCAATTTATCTCTTCATTTCACCATATCTCAGAGTAGAGAGAAAGATAAAGTAAACTACTCAGACTTCATGAGAAAGATGCAACAAAACAAAATTTATTATATAAAAGGAAGTTCATACAACAATAAAAAAGAAATAACACTTATCTGAAACTCTTTCTCAAAGCAAATCCCTTGTAGCCTCTCTTAGGAAATGTAGGAAGAAGAAATATCTCACTACTCTTTCTCTCCAGCATTTCTTAGAGAAGAATTCACACTTAAACTCACCACAAAAACTCAAAACTATAAAGAAAATTACTAACTAATGATGTGGAATGACATGGAAGGAAGTAAAGTGGGTGTAAGCGTGCGAAGAGGAAATCTGCGTGAGTGGAGGAGCGCGAAGAGATGTGTAAGGGGAATGACATGCAAGGAAGTAAAGTGGGTGTAAGCGTGCGAAGAGGAAATCTGCGTGAGTGGAGGAGCTCAAAGAGATGTGTAAGGGGGGAAGAGAGAGTTTTCTGATCAATTTTTAGCCCTAAATAGAGCCTAGGGTTGGTTCTCCAATAGGTGCATCCAAAAACTCTTCTAAAAGCGTCCAAATTTGTCGAATCTTCTAAAAATAGGGCCTCCACCGACACTGGTGCCGTCAACTCCAGAGGCTATTTAATTAAATCTGTCTTCTCTGTCAAGCAGCACCGTCGATGCCCAGTCTGGCATCGTCGGCACTGAATAGTTTTTCAATAATTCCATTTTTGCTCCAAATTCCATTCTTTTTTACTTCTTTTTTCTCCAAGTCGTAAAAATTTACAACCTGTAATAAAATATAAAAAATACCTTCCATTAAAGTGCAATATCACCAAAAATGAGTATAAAATATGGTTCTAAGAAAGCATATATTTTTTGTGTATCAAAATTCCCAAAACTTAAATGTTACTTGTCCTCAAGTAACTCCTTTTCTACATAAAAATATGACTCATGACAAAGATTTTAACTTCTAGATTTTTATATTTTAGTCCACTAAATACAATAGCATAACATAAGAAAAATTTGAATAACTCCAGTTAATGCTAAAGGTATAAGAATATCTAGCAGTCAACTGTAAGCTTTTTAATTCTCTATTCTTTTCAAGGAAAATTGCAAATTATTCATATTAAAGCCACTTAGAATATCCATATAAAACAAGAACTTCATGAAACTTTAATAATAAATATGCTAATACTAAAATATAAGTTTAGAAAATGTAGCCAAGCCTTCTTCTTTTAATTGATTCAAGTGAAGCCAATTTTTAATTAGGCATCTCCACAAGTTTCTCCTTCATCTTTTTCTTTTCTTTTCTTTTCTTTTCTTTTTCAGGATCATTTTCAATCCTTTTTCTTTTCTCTTTTTTTTTTATGTGAGGATTACTATATCTGGATAGCCTTTAATGATTTTAAACTTTACTATCCTCATCTTAAAGTTAAAAACTTTTCACATTTTTTCAATTTATAAATTTATATTAACTTTAAATATTTTTCCTAAAGTTTTAAGATTTTTTTCTTACATGAATTTCTAAGATTTCTAATATTTTAAAAATACAAATTTGTTTACTTAAGATAGAAAAACATAGTCTTATTCTATCATACCAAATATCTTAATCTTTAAAATTAACCTTTATTATTTAAAAATCTTTACTTAAGTTTACTATATATTTAGAAACATAAATAAAGTTATCTAAAGTTATCCTCTAATACCAAAGGTCATGTTAAATTTTAAAATAATTTGAAAATATAACTAATCGAGGATAAATAAAATTAAGTCTCTTTTTTTTAAAAAGAAAATTTTCTTTCCCCAAAACTTAAATTTTTAAAAGATGTAGCATAAAAAATTGAAAAAAAAAGTGTAAGAGAAAACTTTTAATACATAAAGGAAAGACTTACCTGTTGAATGTTCTAATTTAAAACTTAACTCTTAAATATTGCGGGTGGTAATATGAAAAGCTACAAGACTTAAAATAATAAATAACACATAATACATGCAAAAATTTGTTGAGAAAGAGTGAACTACAAATACATCCAACAAAGTACTAAAAACTAATAACTTCCAACAGTTTCACAGATCTATTATTCATAATACAACATATAATTAAAATAAAGTATCACAATCCACAAATAAATAGTCTCAATAATAAAGTACAACCAAACATAAACTAAATAAAAATCTAACTAACACATCACCAATCATCTTCTTGTTCTTCTTCTTCTTCCACATCAAAATTTTTTTGCTGATATGAGGTAAAAATAGGGCAAGTAGGAAACTAAACTGAGTGATCACACCTCATATATCTAACCATCGCATCATATTCAAACTTCTGTCTTGTCAAATCATCATTTTTTGCATTCCTGGCCTCCATGTTTTATATTCTATTTCCCATTCTCAAGATATCTCCGTCTTGGATCATCATCTACTCCATAAGTTCCTGGATAATAGGGGCACTAAAAGTAGTACTTGAAGTAGAAGGAATATCCCTGGTCCTACTTTCAGATCTCTGACCGCGACTTTATATATGCTTAAAAATATACGATAAATATGGACGTAATAAATATTAAATAATTGTAAAGTCACACTTATCAACGCAATTGTACGTATCGCTCAAGTAATATAGGGCTCTAATGGAGTCCTAGATATCGATCACACCGGGAGTAAGTTTAGAGTTACAAACTAAGATTTTAGAAAAAGTAATACTTTAATCACAACAACAAAGTTCAATTTGCTTATCTGTCACTAATAGACAATTGAAATAAATATGTAATTTTAATAACTACAAATAACTAATGAAACTAATGAAGGTTTAAATGTGATATTCATTATAAAAGAAAGCATCCTTCTCCTTGTCAAGAAATTATAATGAATGGATAAAGTGAATTAGTTCAAATTATATTGTGTTAAATAGGAGCATACCTATTCTTTACCCTTTGGTCCAGGCATAAATAATATTGACTAATCATACACTTGTTTACTAAATCTGCGGCTAGGCTGGGAGGATACCAGCTCTCACTTCGGAGCTCCCACGTTCGCCTCGCCTGAGGGCTAACATCTACACTTCAGCACCCAAACAATAGGACCGAAATAGAGATTTTAGTCTGTCACTCTAAAATCTCCAATTCTACGCTCGATAATATTATTTCCCTTTTTATTTCCACCTAACTTCCAAGGGCTTTGACCTCCCTGAATCTTGGATGTAATCTTCACTTTAGTTGTAAAACTCAACATATTTTAACAAATGAATTGGCCAGATTGAAAGTAAATTAAGATCGAAGTGAAAAGATCATCACAATTTCTTAAACATTTTCATGGCTTCACCAATTCAAATCACCATTTCACAAATCTCAAGTCAAGGAGAAAGACAGAGAAAACTACTCAGATCTCATGGGGAAAACACAACAAAACTCAGAATTCATATATAAAATCAAAGTCATGTAAACTACAACAAATAAATAACTTATCTCTAATTTCTCCCCAAGAACACTCCTTAAAGTTCCTCTGAATCTCTTCCTTTCTTTACAGAACATAGAATTTCTCTTCGACGCAGCAAGGAGGAAGAAATCTCTCACTTTTCCTCCACTCTTACAATCTCTAGAAGAATTCCTCACAAATTTACACACTATTGGAACATTTCTAACCTCCAAGAACTCTCTATAGCCTCTCCAAACTCTCCCTCTTTTCCATTTTTGGCCAAAATAGTTTTTTAAAGTTGTGGATAAGCTTTCCCAAGAGTTGCCTAAGCATCCCTCCAAAATTTGGCCTTATCCAAAGCCTGATTGGGCATAACCGCCAAGCTTGCCGTCAGTGGACCTTCTTAGTGAATTAATTCTGAAGTCTCAGAAAAATCTCGCTGTCGGTGAGGTCGATGGTGCAGTTGGCGCCCTAGTTCAATTCTGCACATTTTGGTCCTTCTCGCTCCAAATTCACTCCTTTTTGCATCTTTTTGCTCCGATGACCCTAATTCATCATTATTGCAACAAAACATAAAAAATACCTTTATTTTATGTGTAATATCATAAAAAATAGTATAAAATAGGTATGAAAATCTCAACATATTTTCCTCTGGTCAAAATCCCCCAAACTTAACTATTACTTGTCCTCAAGTAATTTTGGTACTATATAAAAGTTATGATCTACTGTAGTAAAGTTTTAATTCAAAAATATTATAAGTTTGATTTAAATAAATATCTTAGTGAGATTTTCAGAAAAAAATTGAAGTACTTGAATTAACTCTATGGCCACAAGATTATCTAGTCATCAAGTTTAAGAGTTATTGCCTTCTATTCATTTCAAGACTGACTATATGTTGCAATATTAAGTCACTTAAAATATTCAAAAGATAGAAACTTCATGAGAACTCTACTAGTAAAAGATCTATTCCATAAAAATAAGTTCAGGAATGTATTTGTCTTTTCCCTTTAGGTCCAGTGAAGCCAATTTTTATTAGGCATATCTTCAAGCTTCTCCTAACTTCGATAATATTTTTTTTCTTTTTTTTCTCTTTTTCATTTGGATTGCTTTCAATCCTATAAATTTTTCTTTTCTTTTCAGGGACTGTTTTCAATCCTTTCTTTTTTTTTTCAAGTAAGGATTACTATATCTGGAGAGCCTTTAATGATTTTGAACTTCACTTTTCTTTCCCTAAATTTTAAACTCAAAGCATTCCTTTACCTTATAAATATTTCATAGTTTTTACATCATTAAGCCCCAATCTTTTCTTCTCAAATGAATTTCCAGCTTCTTAATACTTCAAAATATAGTTTCCTTTACTTTAAAAAGTTAACTATAATCTTATTCTTTTATACTAAATATCTTAATTTATAAAATTAATTTTCATTAAAAAAATATTTCTTTAAATCTAATATAATATTTAAATATCTACAGAAATATAGTTACCTAAATTACATTCTCTACATAAAATCTTAAAAATAATTTTTGAAAATAACTAAATAGAAGACATCTAATAGTTAATATTTTTTTTCCCTCCCCCAAACTTAAATTTTTCAATATAAAATATTACAGGTGGAAAAAAAAACTTTAAATATAAATCATACCTCAGTATTTTGGCATTTTCATCATTCTGAATTTTTGCAGGCCTTCTCAAAATTTCTACTTCACCTGGTCTGTAATATGAGGAGCTTTCTACACATAAAAATTATTAGAGAAATTTCTGGGTAATGAAAATTTTGAAATAAGTATAAAACTAAAATATTAAAAAGACACAATATTTCCTAACACAACGCAATACTAAATAAAACAATTAAAATTAAAATGTGAAAATAAAAATCACATTACATTACAATCCACAATACTACTCAACATCTATTAAACTACACATGCAAATTTAACTATAACACTAACTTTATAACAGACTTTAAAATTATCCAAGTACACATAATAGTAAAAATGAAAGTCCAAATACACATAAACATCCATTTTGATTACAAAGATTATAGAAATAAAAGTACAAGTACAAGTACATCAATTTTATCAAATATCAAAATCCCAAACTATGTCTTTATCTCCTTGATCAGCAGGTGGATCGGGCTTATACTGAGTATGTCGGGGGTACTCATGGAAAGTAACATCAGGCTCACCACTGTAATGTTGGGCCTGAGCTTCATAATAGGCTACTTCAAAAGTTGAATGCCTCTCAAGGTACTCACTATAATAATCATGTCGACGTTCTAAACCTCCAATCCTTTCATTTATTAATTCTATGCTCTTCTGCTGCAAGGTCAACTCATTCATCAAATCAGAGAGGGTAAGGGAACTAGAAGGTGGAAGGCCATAACTTGTAGAGGGGACATCTCTACTAGTAGAAGGTTCTTGACTTCTACTCCCAGTTCTCCATTTCTCATGAGATTCATAAGTTTTTAAATTGGCCTTACTAATGGGTTTC
>JXCR01025954.1:0-49916 GCA_002079205.1 Phalaenopsis hybrid cultivar
CCCTTAAATAAAATTTATAGCCTTCTTATGGTCATTATAAACCTTCACATCATTTAATTTCTTTTTCACTCCTATATCTGATTTCTTAAATAATTATAATGCCTCCTCACTTGCCTAGTCAACATACACATACAAACCAATTTCTAGATACTTCGAATACCTTCATGATAAATATCTTGATCGAACTAAATGTCTTATATCGCCAAAAACTAACTAATTAAATAAGCTCAAATATGCACTCTTAGCACCCAACTTAAGAAATTAACTTATGCTTATACCCTGAAATACACATCCATAACTACTACTCATATTGTGTGATTAAACATTTGCATGAAATCACATGAGGGCCTTATCTGGTTGCTTGATTTTAAAACTTATGTTTTGAAAAATAAGAAATATGTTAAATCCATCATTTGATTGGATGCACTCACACATTAATATTGATTTCAAATTAAATAAGTTTTCTCCAAACTCCCTCAAATATTAATTTCAATTTCACACTCAAAATGAAAAAATGAAATCATTATTTTCTACAAATTATTTTTATTTATAGCCAATAAAAAAAATCTTATAATCTTTGCAAAATAGATTAATTTTTCTTCTAAATAAAAATAAGCATTTGAATTGTTGGCTTTGATTATGAAGATAATTTCATGCTCTTCACGTTCTTAAAGTATATATTGATTATTGCAATATCATAGACCAAGTAAAACTTCTCCCATCACCCTTCAATCACATATTTCATAAACACCACAAATCATTTCAAATCACATACTAAGAGAATATATATGCCCATTCAAATCACCTTCAATATTATCCATTCTTCCTCAAGTATAAATCATACTAATCACTTTTCTTCCCAAATTAAATTTTCACACTATTTACTACTCCAAGTTGAGGAATATTAAATAAACAAGCATAAACTCTAACCATGTTTAAAATTTACATGCAAATAATTAATTGAATAATCTCTTGTGATTAGCCCTATTCATTTCACCTTAGTAGTTTTATTTTTGAACTCTTCTCCACATCATAACTCATATTTACGGTTAATATTTTCAATGCACAGTAGCTTATAGCATTTACCCTAATGTGAGTGACTTCTTCCCTCTTTCTGTTTAGTTTCTTATAAACAAGCAATCTGTATTTCCTCTTCTAATCATTAAAATCATAAATTATCTTTTGCAATTTAAATCCTTGAATTTCAACTACAAAAATAGTTTTATTATGTCATCAATGTTCTACTTTTATTTGGTGCTCCATGTTAGTCATGTTACTTTAATTGTTAACTATTAACTATATTAATCCATATCCACATCACATCATTGAAACGGAACAAAATTTTTATGTTTATGATAAAACCGTGGATCCATTTAGATTCAATGTCTTTCTTCATTTTGGATTGCATTTATAAGAGCAATAGGAAGATGAATCTGATTTCGTTTGGACTAAGCCTCTCCCAAGTCAGCTCATTAGCTTTATATTTTTCAGTTGTTAACTATTTGCTTAGTAAATTGATTGTCTATTGATTAAGGCTATGATTCTAGGAACACATTCTTCACCTACACATGTTTTGGCATGTGAGAATATAAAACATTTATGCACAATAATAGAATTTTTTACAGTTATTGATTATTTATCATTAAGTCTATCCTAAAGTCAAGATCTAGACTAACAGTTGCCTTGAGAATTTCAGAAAATTTGTAGTAAAAATTTGATGCTAAACCAGTACGTTAATACCATTTGTTTGATTTATATAAGCTCGATATGCTCCATGGCATTGATTATGTAGGGGCTTCACAATTAACATTTGCTTCAAATATAGGCCTTTTTTTTTTCTTAAATGCAAACATCAAACCTCTTTTAATTTTGGGTAGATATCATGCAAAATATCTGACAGCTATACCACGCATCAAACAAATCAACAATTCTAGAAAGCATTCATTTTCATCCCCAACACTTATCTAATTAACCAATTATTCTCTAAAATTAAATAAAAATCTTCATAAAGTATTTTCTTCGCTAAGTATTAATAATCAATAATTATTTAAACTAAAATGGTATAATATGGGGACAAAAGTATCCACTTCATAATTTCACAAAGATCCCTAAGATGAAACATAAGGTTTCATGATGATCTCCCATTTTCTAAACTTCTCCTGCTCTAGGGTTGAGATTCATCTACCATTCACATAAAGGGTATTATGTCACATTCCTTAAACTCAGTACACTAGCCAACACTCTATTGATGTAGAACCTTTGCTACCTCAAGCACCACCCACAACCCCCACCACCACCACCACCCATAAAGTGTCAGTACAATTCATATGACATTCACATGAACGACAACATGAATGAAAAGTGATCGATGAGGCAGAGAGGTCATCAAAGGACTGCTTGACGAAGCAAGCATAAGGGTAGTCACCATGGTTGCAAATGTGGGTCTCAATCTTCGATAGGAACACCACTTGTATATACCCTTGTCGCTTCGTAGATTGTTTCAATGGACTAGAGCTTATGCTACCTAGTTTAAAACATACACATATTTTATTGCACATATGATAGATTGCTTTTTTTCAAATAGTTGTTCAGCTTAGATGTCAAGTTTTGTTGAATTGAAGAATGACAATTCTATTATCAAGACGCCAAAGAATTATATCCTTGCTTTTTTTCAAATAGTTGTTCAGCTTGGATGTCAAGTTTTGTTGAATCGAAGAATGACAATTCTATTATCAAGACGCCAAAGAATTAGATCCCTACTAATTCATCGAATGTCGTAGCTGCATATTACTGTTGTTATTAAAACAACTAAATTAAATACTATTTTTCACATGAACTATTAATATTCAACTATAAGTAGGACTGTTTTCCAATCCATTCCAACACACAAGGAGAAGAGAAGAGGAAAACAAGCAAATAATCATCACTGAGGGATCAATTATTTGAGGAGGATAAGGCCAACAGAGCAATTTTGACTGAGATGCATAAATAGAGGAGGATGTGGCCCAACAAAATACCAATACGGACTACAAGTAAAATGCATGTCATCTACGAAAAATGAAGCCTATGGACGATGATGAAAACAAAAAACCAGCACAAATCCATGAGTCATATTTGAAGGATGGAGAAAAGACAGTTACCAAGAGGACAATGAGCAAGAGATTTTGGCTATCAAAAGGAACAAAGATACAATTAGCTTAATAGAACACCCTTCATAATGGAGGGGCTTTCGTGAAACAATCTTCTCTATGAAAAATCAAATGAAAAGTATTTTAAACACGGTCCCACATAAAGGATATTATAAATCGCAAGGACAACCAATGATATGTATAATTTAATTTAAACATTTAATTACATATTATTTTTAGAAATTTCAATTGTTCAATTGATCTATGTATTTATTTAATATTTAAATGCCTTCTAATGATTTATACTTCTAATATGAGAAGTGTCTACAGCTATTGTATGCTTAAGAATATTGAAGGTCAAGGTTGTCATAAGCATAAGAGTAAAGTGATTCATAATCTCATGTTCGACAACTTCATATCATTACATTTGGTCTTCGATTTATTATTTTTTGAACTAAATATCTACACTCTTTTTATCTACTAGGTACTTAAATGTGCATGTCATTGTCATTTAAGTCCGCTTTGCAAAATTTCCTCAATATTTATAGTAAGCTTTCCCAGTAAATTGCTTCTACTACATAGAACTTTCCTTAGGTTTATACTTTTATGTTACATCATGGAAAATAATCAATCATGTTCCTACATTTTTGCATAACTGATTATTACTAATGCACTTAGTGATGCTTACCATACAAACTTTTATATAGCATATTTGTTGCATTTAAGCATTTTCTATCGCGCATCTGAAAATATCATGTCCCCAATGTATTGCATAGCTTCTTAAAACTTCTAAAAAAATACCTTGACTAAAACCTTGGACTTTCCCATAACTTTCACAACTTCACCAACGTATGATCCTGGCTCTTGCAGCAATTGCAACTCTTCTCTCAATGCTCTAACTGCAATTACAAAATTAGATAGAGACTTGAGTATGCAAAGCAAAATAGAAGCAACAATAACTATATTAATTGAGAAGTGTTTCAAATGCAATTAATTTGCTTGTAATAGTTAAGAAGTGATGATAATTCTTCATCAAAAGGTCATGTTTGGCAAAACGGAATAACTTCAACAGAATACAGCTATAGATACAAGATCCATGAAGTCCAATGCAAATAGAAAGAATCATTAAGCAGCTTAAATTCAGCCTCCTTAAGACCAGTGCCCATAATGGGGTATCCTTCAGCATCTTCCTGTAAGCAAGCTAGGAGAAAACACAATAATCCACGAATAAGGAAATTGTGATCATGTTCAATAATGGTATTTCATACAATTAAGATTACAAGATCCATGAAGTTGTGAACGGAAAGAACGGACTTCAAAATTAGATCAAGCAAGAGGATCAAAATTCATGATGTGCACTTAGGGTTTCAGCCTGCGGCTCCCAAACACAACTGAAGCTCAATTTTAGGTTAGAGGTAGGTTTAGGTTTAGAATCCGTTTAGGGTTCGGAAGCAAAAAGAAGCTAACCTTTCGCGTTGAGATCGTTGCGCTGCGCCTCGAGACGGTTGAGATTGTGGGACTTCTGCCGAACCTGAAGCTGCAGATCGTGTATGTGCTGCAGATAGTACTGCCTAAGTCCCTCTCCTCCGCCTCCTCTCGTCTTCGTCGACGGCGATCGGATCTCTCCGTCCGCCTCTGGCTGCGGCAGAACTTGCGTAGCCATTTCTCGTCGCCGATTGTCGACTGTAGATTGACCAGATGTTTTTGTCAATAAGTTTGCATTTTATTTTATTTTTTGTTTGAATAAATTTTATTTTTAATTGACGTGAATAATGAAGCCTATTTAAATATATTTATTTAAATTGTAAAAAAATATATATTTGAAAAATTTATGCCTATCATAAATCATATAAATTCAAATAAATATGAAAAATTTAGCTTATTGAATAATTTATTGATAAGCTGATTAAAAATAATATATTAATAAGCTAGGTGCGATGTCTAATACAAATTTTTATTTTTTGAAAAAGTCAAATCTTTATTAGAAAGTTGTCATCACACCTAGATAAGTGTGGTGTGAACACGCTGTTTTTAGCGTTTTAAAAATATATAAGCTGTCAAAACATAATTTATCCAAACAGGTCATGTGCGTTTTCAAAACGCCACCGCACTAAATAGACTGCCCCAAACGAGCCCTTGGATATATNCAGAAGATTTAGGGTTTTGGGCAGCTGTAGCTTATCGAATAATCTATTGATAAGCTGATTAAAAATAATATATTAATAAGTTAGGTGCGATGTCTAATACAAATTTTTATTTTTTGAAAAAGTCAGATCTTTGTTAGAAAGTTGTCATCACACCTACATAAGTGTGCTGTGAACACGCTGTTTTTAGCGTTTTAAAAATATATAAGCTGTCAAAACACAATTTATACAAACAGGTCATGTGCGTTTTCAAAACGCCACCGCACTAAATAGACTGCCCCAAACGAGCCCTTAGATATATNGAAAAAATTATATTTGAAAAAATTATGCCAATCATAAATCATATAAAATCAAATTGTAAGATTTAGGGTTTGAAATAGCTGTAGCTTATTGAATAATCTATTGATAAGCTGATTAAAAATAATCTAATGATAAGCTAGATGCGATGTCTAATACAAATTTTTTATTTTTTGAAAAAGTCATATCGGTACTAGAAAGCTGCCACCACACCTAAATATGTGCGATGTAAAAACACTGTTTTCAACGTTTTGAAAATACATAAACTGCCAAAACACAATTTACCCAAACAGGTCATGTGCGTTTTCAAAACATCACGCACCAAATAAGCTGCCCCAAACGGACTCTTAGATATATATAATATAAAATTCATATGCATTTACATATTAACATTGAAATTTAAATTTTTATATTTATAACACTTATTAAAAATGGGATTTGAAATATTTAAGTGTTATAAATAAAAATGTTAAAGTTAAATGTTATATATGTAAATACATTTGAATTTTGTTGTATGTATGTAAATTCCCCAATCAAATTTCAACAAAAGATTTACATACATACCACTAAATTCTTATGCATTCACATATCAAACATTTATACTTCAATTATTACACACATATATATCATTTTTTCTATTGATTAAAATACATGTTTTATTTTATAGAATTAAAATTTTGAAACATTTTAGTGATATAAATGTAAAAGGCAGAATTTAGAAAGTGGATACGTAAATACATAAAAGTTAGGTGGTTCGTATGTGAATGGGTTCAAGGTACTCCATTCCGACCGACCGGAGGTCTTTGGCCAAGACGACAGCAGAGGGCAGCTCTTCTCAATTTCTTTTCGGTTTCCCCTCTCTCAGCCTCCCAGCTGGAGCGAAACTTTCCGATTACAGATGGTCTACTACCTGCTTTCCATCTCGGCGGAGCTGGAGAACCTCACGGATCTCCAGCCTTGCGGTGGCTGCGACGATCCAAACTTTTCTTACTACTTCAAGGTTTCTTTTCTCTGCCTGCCAACCTTGGTACATTCTTTTCTTTGTTTTTCCCTAATTCATCTGGATTTGAATGCCATCAGGTGAAGTGCGAGAGCTGCGGGGAGATTAGTCAGAAGGAAACGTGCGTCATGATATCTGAAGTTGTTCCCCTTCCAACTGGCAGGGCAACTGCTCATCTGGTGCAGAAGGTCATGAGCTTCTAATCTATTGGATTTAGCTTGTTTTCTGGCGAATCTGCATCTGTTCGTTACCTTGCATGTTCTTGCTTCTGTTTGGCGAATTCATCAATATGGATTTAAGTTATTGGCTGAAAGTGATGAAGATGCATATTCTAGGTGTTTTTGTTTTTCTAATCTATTTTTCATTTTTGGGATTATGGATGATTTGAGGAGAGTGTTGGGGATCGGAGTTGAGCATTCTATTATGTCGATAGATGCCTTTTGAAAATGGCGCGGATAATGCTATCGATCATTTGTTCTTAGTGAGAATATTTTAATTATCTTTTGGTAAATATCTTGGATGATGAATTGTTTCTTATTAGCAGCATTTAGATACATAGCACACAATTCTTATGTATTTACATATCTCACACCTAAACTTTCATATTTACACACATAGCACTCAAATCCTTAATATCACATAAAAAATATCACTATTCTTTGTTGTGCGAAGAGTGCGTTATGAACCGTGGCCGCCTGCCTGGTTTGGTTAGTGGGATCGGTTCCTCCGTTGTGGGTAAACGGGAAACCCGACTCTAGGAATCTGAGGAAAGGCTGCACAGCTTCCGTGGGGGCATGAAAACCGGAGCTTTATACACCTTTTCATGCATAGGTTTAAAGTACCGAAGTGTTATTTATGTAAATATGAAAGTTTAGGTTTGAGATATATAAATACATTAGAATTATGTGCTACATATGTAATTTTCCCTTATTATTATCTTGGATGAATGTTTTTTCAATTCATGGAAAAATATTGAATTCTGGTGCATCTTTTCATGTTGGTGGAAGAGAGATTTATCGTAAAAGGAAAAGAGTGATGCCATCATCAAGTCTTTTTGGTTCAAGAAAAAGCTAAATATTATAGATGGAGGAAAAAGAATGTTCACTCCTTTCTCGAACTCCCTTACCATACACTAATTTCTCTAGTTCTCTTTTACTCTTTGGAAGATTTACATATGTAATACTCAATTTCCATGTATTTACATATCTAACAACTAAACTTTAATTTTACATACATAAAACCTTACTTATGCATGAAAAGATTTACCCACTTTTTTAAAATTAAAAAACATGGTATTTTTATGTGATATGAAATTTTTGGATGAAATAAATGCAAAAAAGCAAGGTATAGATGTTAAATATGTAAATACGTAGCACTTGGGTGGTATGTATGTCAACACCCCTTACTCAACAATCTCAAAATTTTCTAATCCCCTCAATCAAGTATTCACCCATCAAAAGTTCTTCTTTATAAGTCAGGGGAGTCAGTTACAAGAGGTGAGTATCAAAAATAAAGAAAAATAGGTACTCTCTCACATAAAATCGAAGATATGTTATCTAGAACTTTACTTTGTTACTGAGGGGGCAACAATAATATGTTTGTTGGCCTTTGGCTTCCAAGTCGATTCGAGAATATCCACTTGGTTTAACAAATTTGTTGACTTGTTCAAATTTTGCCGTGAACTCCTCAACCGACAACTCCCCTTGAAGTAAGTGATGTAGCCTCTAGAATATGTCCTGACGTTAATGTGGGCGTAGATACTTCTTCCACTTCTCCTTTTTCACCTTCTCCCAAGTAGTAGTCTTGTTTCGACCTCTCTATCTCTCTCTTTTAGATTCTCCCACCACAACGAGGCATTTTTTTAGCTTTATGACAGCAAGCTTCATTCTTCTATCAACTGACACCTCCTTGTATTCAACAATCATCTCGACTGTCTGCAGCCACTCAACAAAGTCATCTAGATTCATTCACTCATTGAAATCCGATAGGTCTACCTTCACTTACAGGTATCTCTGTCCTCTAATAGTCACTTCATCCCTCAACATTTTCTGATATTGAATCCCAAAACTTTGTGGCCTACCTTCCTCTTTACTAGAATCATCCTCGTGGAAGGGATTAAAAATTTTTCTCCCTCTCCTTGAATCTCGCTATCATGATCGACAGTGACCTCGCAATGGGTCTTTTCATCAATTTCAGCAAGCCATTGTTGAAGTCGGTGGAGTTGCTGTTGCACTTCTTCTACGAACGGTGTCTGACATTTGTCTCCTCAATGACATGATTGGGGTTTAGTTTTAGGGAGGTTAAAGAGGGTGTATGGGGGGTTTTTTAGAGTTGGGAAGAAAATTTTGGGTGGCTAATTTGAAAAGGATGGTTTTGGATGGAGTTTGGGTTGGCTACGGTGGGTTTTGGTAACTCTAGGGTGGGAATAGAGTTAGACTAGTTTTGGTATCAAATGTTACTGGAGCGTTGGGCAGCGATTTAGGGGTGGCAACAAGTATGTGGATGGCTGAAAGAACAGGAAAACAGCTTAACAGGGCGGTTTTGAAATGGCAGCAACAAAGGGATGGGAGGAAGACGACTGGTACCGCTGGAACTACATAAAAGCAATGAAGAGTTGCTATTCAGAGTGGTGGAAACAAGGGAGAAAGAGACAAGGAACATTGTGGAAGGATGCAGAAGGGTAGAGGAAGGATAAACACCATCTTGAGTGAGAGATACATCCAGAACACCACTCAGACCTTTGGGTACAACCTTCGAAGGAAAAAGAGAGATGCCGACGACTGTCCTGAACAAACAAACGACAAAAATTGAAAATTTAACACAACAAAGCTGCACTAGATAACTAGGAATGGCTCCATTCCAATTGGATGGCTGTTCCTTGGCTTGAAGGGCCGTCCGACTCAGAATCCTAGACCGGTTTGGTCTAAATGTGGGGATGTTACTCCTGTGCCCGTCACCCATGAAGCCCTCGTCAGTTTTTCTTCATTTTTTTTGTTTTTTTTAACAGCATTTATACTAAGTTATTTACAATTGTGTGCTCTCCTATTGCAAAATTGTGTTGCTTTTTCATTCATAAAAAACTAATTAAAGTTTATCTTATTTTCTTTATTTATTGATTTCAACAATATTATTACTCCATAACTCATTCGGTTAATAGGAATTGAATAACACATTTCTGATACGAACCAAAATGATTTTTCGCAGAAAGCATGTAAAACAAATATGTTCTTCAATTACAGAAACAAAAAAAAACCAAATGCGTAAAGATAAGCACCTGTAATTTGAGAGGTAGGTGATCTCTTTTAAACTTCCCCTAACTCCTACAAATTAAGAGATTGGTGATGTTTTCCAAACTCGAATTTTAAGACTTAGGCCCACAATATCATATAACCCACAATAATAAATAATAAATAATAAAATACTAAATTGTCCTTAGGTGACGACGTAACAATACTCCCCTCCCAAAAGATACTTTGTCTTCAAGGTGGGAAAAAAGAAGCTGCTACTGGATCAAGTCGTTTGACTCGCATGTGTCGCCCTCATCTGGTATTCCTTTTTTTTTTAATTCAGAAATTCGTAGTGACCCTTATTTGTTCGAAATGCAGTCTTTTGCACATTCTTCGGCCACATCCAAACATGTTGGTACAATGACTTCAAGTCAATCTTAGAGACTAATACAACCCAAAAAACTCCTTCAATAGCTCATCGATTGTCGTAATCTTTGCCAATTTTGTATCACGTCTCTTCCATGCTTTGCAACTCGATCCAAAATACTAGCCTTGCGCCCTGAATTGCCTTCACCATGGTTTTGAACTTTACCGAAGTCTTGCACAAACTGAGGTCCCTACGAAGGACCCCAACCTTGCCTCCCTTTTGAATACTTTGCAGCGTCAAAATCAATCTCTTACACTTTCCCTTGCATTTCTTCATTTGTCTTGTTCCCATCATTACTTATGAATCGCCTTTTGTCAGGAATGCTGCAACACCAAAAGACACTGACACAATTGGATGCAAATTTGCGCAGAGGTCCCACCCACCATGATTCCCAGTTCCAAAATCCTTCAAATTGATCTTTTCCAGCCCCGAATCTCAAGTCATCCTATTTTGCCTGCCACTGCTCATTCCAAACCTTTCAAATGTCGTGCAATTCCCTTCAGATGTTACCGCTCGAATCCACTCCAGATTCCTTTGTTGAATCGCACATGCTTCCATTCCATCCAATTGTCTGGATGTCACACTATTCCTTCTAGGTTCTTTCACTCGAGTATGCTTCCATTTTCTTCGCTTGATCTCACAGCTCCCGATACAACATGCTAATCTTCTTGAATGATACAACTCGTATTCGCTTCTGATTCCTTCACTCGATCCGACGGCTCTAGCTCTGCCTAAAGTAACAATGCTGTCCTGATGCCACATAATTTCTTGAGATTGTTGTTTCTCACGTCCATTATAGACGCCTTCAATTTTTTTTTTTTTTAAAAACTCAATCCGAATACAAAAAGATAAACCCCAATAATTTGAGAGGTACGCGATCTTGCCAAAATCCTAACCCAAACACCTAGAATTGGAGAGGTACGTGATCTCTTCTAAACACTGACACTAATACTCAAGATTGCAATCTCATTGCATAACCCAAACCCTAAACATATTAGCCCTATTTATGCCTCACAATAATAAATAATAAATTACTAATTGCCTTAAGCGCCAAGGTAACAGTTCTCTCTAAGTTAACTTTTAAAGCCAGTAATATGCATGAGGCATTTACATACTTGTCACCAAATTCCTACATATTTACACATCTATCACCTAAACTATATTACATTTATGGCACACAAATCTTTCATTTCACATAAAAAATACTACTATTTTAACTTAAAAAAATAAATACACTTTTTCATGCATAGTTAGGGTGCATAGTTAGGGTGACATATATGTTAGATATGTAAATACATAAGATCTAAGTGTTATGGATGTAAATCTTATATATGAGCATTTACACTTCGGTCTATCCGTGGAATCTGCCTCATACCTAACTGTAGGATTGTCACCATAATCCCTTAATTTTGTGCAGAGCAATTGTTACACTTCAATTGAGAGTTTTTGTATTTAATAGCTTAGAATTTTACTTAACTCAAGCGCTTTATTAGTGTAAACTGTGTGGACGAGAGGGAAGCATTCAGATGATTACAGGAGAGGGTCAACCATTGACTCTAGGGCAAAGTGAAAGAGAAGAATTTTCCAGGTTGATGATTTTTGATGGCAGGGGTCTTGCGCCCACTGATTTCTCTTTCTCTGATGGTTGGAAAGCTCAATCTGTAAGTCACAACACTGTTCTAATTACATACGCAACACACACTTCTCATGTATTTACTTATCTCACACCTGAACTTTCATATTTATATACATAGCACTTTGGGGTTTTAAACCTTTGCATGACAAGTTGTATTTTACTTTTAAAAAATGATAATGTTGCTATTTTTTATGTGATATTAAAGATTCGAATGCTATATGTATAAATATGAAAGTTTAGGTGTGAGATCTGTAAAGACATAAGAATTGCATACTTTGTATGTATATGCCCCTTGGGAGATTTACATACGTAGCACACAATTCTTATCTTTTTACATATCTCTGGCCTAAACTTATTCATGAAAATATGTCTTTCACTTTTAAAAGTGATAATAATGCTATGTTTAATGTAATATTAAAGATTTGAGTGATATATGTTTAAATATGAAAGTTTAGGTGTGAGATATGTAGATACATGAGAATTGTGTGCTATGTATGTATATGTCCTTCATTAGGTTTACATATACAGCACATAATTCTTTCGTATCTACATTTCTCACACCTAAACTTTTATATTTACATAAATAGCACTTTGCTGTTTTAAACTTATGCATGAAAATGTGCATTTCACTTTTAAAAAGTGATAATAGTGCTATTTTTGATGTTATATTAAAGATTTGAGTGTTATATGTGTAAATATGAAAGTTTACATAATAATTACGTGCTATTTATGTATATGCCCCTTTTGTATTTTTTTTCTGATTTACTCGCTTTATGGTGTCATTTTGATTTCTTTGTGGCGGCATGTTTTGCTTTTGGACTTTGGAAAAGTAATTATTGTTGCATTGCTGCTTCATCTTTTGATTTGTTTCTTTTAGTAACAAAAAGTGTCTCATTAATTTATGATGCAGCTAGCAAAAGAGAAATTCTTGTGGTAAACTCTTGTAAAACGTAACGATTTTTGCATCACTTCTCCAGTTTTTTTGGTCTAATGAATTAAATGTAATGCTATCTAATTTCATTTTATATCGACAGACCATTGTTTGTTTGCATGAAACCTAATAGAATGGCAAATTTTGAGGATATTGGGGAAATTTTAATTTATTTCTTGTAGGGAAGTTCAATAATAAAATGGTTCACGGATAATTGTGGTTCGAGAGTTGAAAGTTAAAATTTGTTGAGATGAAAAAATTAATTATATGAATACTTTGAAGTTAATTTTCAATGAAGATATTATAAATGTGTTTATGTTTATGCTTTTTAAATTTAATTAGGGGCTAATTTAAAAAAAAAGTAATTATGGGAAGTAATATACGAACTATTAAAACATTTATCCGAGAAGGGACAATAAATATCGCAGATGGCTTGAATATATTGGTATTAGTAGGATAAGTTATGGGAGGTTTTATGGTGGATATCTAAATGAGACATAAATATGATGACGGAAACCGTACTTGATTTTGCAGTAGTATGTAAGCTTGATATACCAAATATATTATAATCCTAGGGTACTTAAATTAGTTTTAATGATGGAGTCAACAACCAAGAGTACTCAAAATGAGACTTATTTTACTCCAAAGGAAAGAAAATTAATAAGTTTCTAATATTATAAAGTGTTTCCATGAGAAAGTTTGATGATAAAAAAGAGTACTAGTTATGATCGAATATCTTGTAAGAGCTAAGACACCCTGAGAAAGGGTAGTGGGGGTGAGGTGAATTGTGTGTGCATCTACAAAATTAAATTTCTTTTTAGATTCTCTCAATTAAAAAAATCAACTAAACCTGCTGAAATATTTAGCCAATAAAACCCATAATCACATAAGTATACAAGTATATAGGGGTCTAAACGAGCTGATCTTGAGTGAGCCAAGGCTTTGTTCGTCCTCTGCTCGTTTGTATCAGCTCGTGTTTGGATTTGACTCGTAAGAAATTTGTTCGTGTTCGGCTCGATATTGATCTATTTGTTCTAATTGATTTGTGTTCGGATTGATTTTTCAAGCTTTAAAAAAATTAATTAAAATTTGTAGGGTATAGGTTTTGAACCTGCACCATTCTTTTGCAAAAAAGGCATCTAACCTGTCAATCACATGAATTATATTGATTTAATCCTATATATAAATTTATATAATATAGTATTATGTAAAAAATATATATAATTTCCTTATTTCAAGCTAAAAGAGCCGAAAACGATCAAACAAATGGTTGTTTGTGTTCACCTCATTTATAGTTTGAGCTTAAAAAATTATTTGAGTTCAGCTCGCTCGTTTAAAAACAGTTTGAACACGAGCTACTTGGCGAGCCGAACACGAGTTGTTCGTGAACAATGAGTTTTTTTAACACCCCCACAAGTATAGGTGATAGGGTGTATGATGATCTGTATTAATCATAATCTAAGCTATATAGCTATCAAATTTGTTTCAAATAAACCTGCCTATGACCGTAGTTACACAAACATGTAATGGTATTGAATATTGGGTTCAAATTTGTTTCAAATAAACCTGCTTATAAGTGTAGTTACACAAACATGTAATGATGTTGAATATTGGGTTTAAGCAGATTGTAAGAGTGTTGAAACTATCGTGCTCGATACAAATAGATTAACGCTACCACACAAGCTTATGTACTTTTGAGTCGAACAACATCAACGCATCACACAAGTGTCCAGAGCTTCTTGCACCTGAGATTTTGCTATTTACAAAAACTAACACCCATGTGATATTCTTAAACTACCGAATCAATGTATTTACACGTGCCAAGATCAAACCATTTGAGGATTTGATGGGGTGATAGATTTGTAATAGCAAAGTTTCGGGTGCTATGTATGTAATTGCCCCTTCTAAAAAATAAAGAAACGGGCACAAATATTTTTTCATGTTTTAGTACCGAATTGACCTGCATTAAGGCCTAATTTTCACTCGGAATAGTATTAAACTATCCTAGCTAAATATCATCTTCTCAACACAACAATATCATTTCTATTTTAAGATAATAGACCTAAACTTTATTCTTTGAAAGTAGCTCTGATAGCAACACTAAATTGCATCATAAAGTGTTGGATTGTAGTAGTTCTTCCAAGTTAAGAATTTCAAATCCTATAATTTATAATTTTTTTGTGTATGTATTTTTTATTCAGATTGATAATCCAAACGAGGGAAACTTGATCCAAGGGTTATTATGTGTTTTTTGGGGGTAATCTTCAACTCCTGAGGGTTATAATTGCTATCATCCACTTTTCAAATGGTTTTATATCTTCACTAATGCCACCTTTTCATAGGATTTCTTTAGTGATCTTTCTTCGTCGTCAAAATCCATGTCGCCTACGTTCTTAGCTAGTATTGGAACAATTAATGCAATTTGTGTTTTGGTGTCATTACTATGAAATATATGTTGTCAACAGTCATGTTTAACTTTATCCTGAAGCTTATTCTTTCTTTGAGTCTATATCTTATTTATTATGCTATGCTTTACTTGATTCTTTTTTTTTAGTGATAATTACATACAGAGCAGGAAAGCATTCATATTTACAAATTAATCACCCATGTGATTTTTTGAACAATTGAACCAGTGCATTTATACTTGCATGACCAACCCATTGAGAAATGAATAAAAATGAAAAATTTGGGTTGGGGATTTATCATGAATTTTGATATTTGAGTGAGAATTTGAGAAATGGATGAAAGAGGATGCTTGATTTGTAAATAGCAATGTTTGGGTTGCTCTATATGTAGAGGACAATCTTTATTCAGTGTGTGATCGTTTGCTCGTAGAGGATAATCTTTATTTGGGAAATTTACTTACATACATCATAACTCTTTTGAATTTACATATCTAACACCTAAATCTTGATATTTACATTTATAACACCTTGCTGTTATAAACCTATGCAAAAAAATGTGCATTTGACTAGAAAGTTCGGAAAAGTGGTATTTTTTATGCGATTTTACAGATTTTAGTATTATGAATGTAAACATTAAAGTTTAGGTGTTAGACATGTACTGCGTAAGAATTATGTGGCATGTATGTAAATGCCCCTTTTTATTTATATTAACTTGTATATCCGGTATCCTGGTCTTGTTGGATCTTATTACACAGTTTTTTCATTCTCACTGCTGCTTGTTTTATAAGTTTAATAATTTTATTTTAGAGTTCATTTTATCTTGCAGAGCACCTAAAAAAAGAATCTTTTTTGTCATTTTCAATTAATAGTACTTATTAATTACCTTTAGTCGTATTGTTACCTGTTTATCTGATGTAAAATATAAGGATGCACAACCGTCCTTGAGATATATACATAATTGGAAATTTACATTACATATCACACACTTATGTATTCAAATATCTAAACTTCTATATTTATTTTTATAATACTTTGGTGTGATAAACCTATGCAATGAATATATCTGTGATAGGATTAGTGTAGCTCCATTGGCGGACAAAATTAGAGAGAGTCGTCTTAGATGATTTGGTCAAATTAAACGTCAACTATTTGATGATCATGTTAGGAGTGTAGATATTTTAGATTTGGCTTATGTTGAGAAAGTCAAAGGCAGAACTAAAAAGACTTGGACATATTGTATAAAGAACGATCCTAATCTATCAAAATTAAATGAAAATAGGACACACTCAATAGGGCGCAATGGAGAAAAATGATTCATGTAGCCGACCTCACTTAGTGGGATAAAAGTTTTTTGTTGCTGTTATTGTTGTTGTGTAATAACCCTACGCATGAAATTGTGTATTTCACTTTTAGAAAGTAGGCAATAGTGATATTTTTTACGTAAATATTGAAGATTTGAGTGCCTTGCGTGTTAATATTAAAGTCAATATATTTAAATGTGTGCTTTACATGCAAAGTGAAGCGAAGCGTGTGATGTCCACTTCACTTCGCTGAAGCGCGCTTTGAATATCTAAAGCAAAACAGTCAGTTCAGTTCACAGTTTAACGATCGAGAATAAAGGGTTGCTGAATTAAGTTAGCCTGTTTTATTGAACTTGAGACTTTATTTGTCTATTTATGCTTTAAAATTTAGATTTTATTTCGAGATAAGTTTTTTTTTAATTAATGTTTAAGCTTTTTAATTATTGCAACTAACTATTAGAAATTATTCAAAAATTTAGTTTGCAGGTTCACCCTCAATGTTTGCTTTTAAGTTAGGTATTGCATACATTATTTTCTATTTTATATAAATTTTTAATTCATACTTTTTATTTTATAATTTTTAATGAAATTATTTATTCATTAATAGTTTTATATAACCCTGTGTTTGTGCTTTAAAATAAAATAAAAAAAAATTTGCGCATCACATTGTGCTTTACGTTTTGTCAATACTGATTAAAGTTTGGGTTTATCAACAACATAAGAATTGTGTGGAATGTATGAAAATGCCTCCCCCCCACATACACACACGTATATATATTTCTGTATTTTTTTCTATAATAATAAATATATTTTTATTTGTTGTAGTTGGCAGGCACCACTTTCGACGTTGATCTGTCTGCTGGGGAGTTTGCAGAGTATGATGAGAAGGGGGAATGCCCTGTTGGAATAACCAATGTGCGCGCCAAATTTAGCGTGGTAAGTTGAAATGAAAAGGGTTTCTGATCCCACTGCTTTGCAAATTTCTTTTGTTCTATAACAGCATCCACTGCTACCTGATAAAAGACAAGACACAGAGAAAGAAGAGAATGATAGAGGGGCAATTAATGGTGTGGATCTAATACCAAAAAATTCATATTTATATGCATGCCCCTCAATTCTTTAACATCACATTAAAAATACCTCTATCCCTATCTTTTCATGCATAGGCTTATGACACCAAGGTGTTATAAGTATAAATATCAAATGTTGGGTGTTAGATATGTAAATACATAAGAATTGTGAGGTATGTATGTAAATTTTCCTAAAATTTTATATTTGATATGAAATGATTTCTTGTTATTTATCTCATAATTATTCATTATATTTGTCATTTTATTATAGCACTAGTTTGAATTAATACTTTTCTCTCCATAATAAACAAGTGGCTTGTGAGCCGTGTCAAATTCGTAGAATTAAGCTTGAGCTCGAATTTGAACTTGGTTAATTAATCAAGCTCAATTTGAGGTGGCTCGAGTTCAACTCAACTCATTTATACCCCTAATGGTGAGTAGTTTGCTTGTGTTCATGAGGAACTGCGGCTTAGGGTTAACTTGGAGTGGCATAACTTGAGAAGCTTTATTTGGTATTGAATTAAGTGGGTTTCAATGCTTAGGACATTGGCTTGGGAGGGATGTTAAATATGAAGGCATGGGAAAATTTACAAACAAATGACAAAATTCTTATATATTTACATATTTAATACTTAAAATTTGATATTTATATTTATAACAAATCTATGCATGAAAAGGTGTATGTTGAAGATTTGAGTGTTATGAGTGTAAATATGGAAATTTTGTGGTTAGCTACCTAATTATATAAGAATAATCCTAAATTATAAACCATATGGATATTATAAAAAAGTAAGCTGAATTAATGAAAGTATTTTGAGCTTCTCTTGATTTGCTGCGTTAGAGAAAATTTTTTATTTTTTTTCGATGAGCTTCGAGTNATTAGAGAAATTATTTTATTTTTTTTCAACGAGCTTCGAGCATTAGATCTTTCAGTTCGGAAGAAAATGTTTAACCATTGGATCATCATCTCATCTCATCTCAGCTGCTTATATTTTGTTTCAGCTTACAAGTGGTGATGAATATGTGCAGGTGAAGAAGAGGGAGCGAGGGGGAAAAGATGTCTATATTTGAAATAATGTTGGTACCCCTTCTAATATGTTTTTGCGAACTTTATTGATGCCTATCTCACATCTTTATAATTTTTTTTCTTAATATTTGGATTACCCTGATATTTTGTTGTATATGCCTAGTTTTTCATTTTTTTTTTGGGCTATCATGGTCATGAGAAAATATTTCGTCTGGACACAACATGTCTGGACAACCAACCACTGGCCTTCATTTCGCCATACACATCATCGGTCGGCGACGTGGTAGCTGGTGTGTGGCGTTGCAGACGTTCAAACGAAATATTTTTCCCATCGCCACGGGACAATAGGATCAAGAGTGAAAGCCTTTTCTCTTAACCATAAGTGCCACATAATTTTTATATATTTATATATCTACAATTAAATGGTCATATTCATATGTATACCACATAAATTTTGAACATCACATCAAATATAAGATATGATTTTTTCATGCATAGGTTTATGACAGTAAAGTGAAATTTTAAATTTTCAAACTCTTGGTATTAGATATGTAGTATATAACTAAACATTCTGTTAAGTATGTAGGCTTTTTTATTTTTTATTTTTAATGTTTTCACAAAGAAGTAATGATTTGAACAGATCATACAATTCTTATGCATTTGCATATTTAATATTTAAATTTTTATATGTTTTTCTTATAATATTTTGGTGTCATAAATTTAATGGACAGATGCATCACTTTTTTCCTAAGAATGTGCTTGAGGAGATTGTAACATTTTACTAAGGTGATTGAAAAGAATGGAGAGCAATGGAGCTATGAGAGTTAATAAATAGCGGAAGAGTAACATTGGTAGAGTAGAGGAGATGATGTTAATATGCGAGAAGAAAAGATTGATTGCAATTTTAACTTGAAGGTTTGTGTATGCTTAATTTTATGGCGGCGGAACGAAAATTGTCGTTGTGAAAGGTACCTTAAACAACACAAAATAGGGGCACACGCACATGAGGATTTGGATACAATTAATACAATTGATGCACCAATAAATCTCTGTTATCCAACATGAATCTCGAGGTAATATTTAGTAAGTAATGTTTAGACTTCGATTAAGAGTTATTTAGAGTTATGATGTCAATAAACTTATAGTCAATCTGACCGGCTCGATGAGATGGACTCGATGATATTAAAATTGTTTTGATCCAAGTCAAATCAAGCTCAAATCAAATCATTAAAACATAATTGAAAGTTTTTCAGACATATTTGGAAAGTGAAACGAATATCGAATTCGACAAGTTCATAGTCGAATTGAGCATCACGGTGAGACAAATCCAATGAGCTTAAGTTCGCTCAATTCAAATATCATTTGTGTACTCAAATATTCATAAAATGTTGTATAATCGGAGAAAGTTTTCCAGACCATCTAATTAAATTAGTTTATATCCTAGCATTAATTGTAATTTGAACTTTATAAATAGAAACCCACACCTCTCATAGAGAATGGGAAGAGAACTTGAAGCTTGAAGAAAAAGCTAAAGTCCAGCGTCACTTCTTTACCGACCACTAGTGGCCGACTACCAGTCGTTGCCCATCATCGACCACCACCCGCCGGCCATTGCCGATCATCATCGACTGCCGCCCACTTCTTGCGACGAAACACCGTGCGAAGCGACAACTGACATCACGGAGTCATGAAGCAACATGCAAAGAGAAGTATCATCCCGAACACTGGGATGCCTCATTATAGCCACAAATTTTATAGCACAAATCAACAATCAAAATACAACAAAATTTACATGTGGAGTTCGCACATAATAATTTTTTCCCCTCAAACGTGACTCTTAGTATTAATAGAAAGCTTTTTGAAATATATCTTTAAGCTTTTATTCACTCTTCAAAAGAAAAAAAATATTAATGCAGATGAATATATGTGAATTTAGTGATATTGTGATAATATTATGATGATATTTATTGCAATGTTATATCAATAACATTCTCTCGCCTAAAAGGGTCTGTTCTGTTAAACAAAAAAAATATTTCGTCCGGAGTCCGAACACAAGCTACGTTCGAACGGTGGATGCGATACATCGGAGATGATTTTTTTTCTCTCGTTCGTTCCACCAGGTGTATCACTTCCATTGTTCGGGCATAACTTTAAGTTCAGCCTCCAGAGATAATATTGTTTCATTAATCTGAAAATATTGGTTACATTTTATCATTTATTTTACTTTATTTTATTTTATATGGTATACTCGTACAAACGCGCGGAAGTCTACGGGGAAAATATGACAAAGCGTGGGGCTAAAAAAGTCATTTAAGAAGCTCATTGAATCCGGTCACCTCTACGTGGGGCCTTTCTAACTACATGTCGGTTACCAGATGCCAACAACAGCTGGAACAGGCTGTCCGTAACCTGGCCGTCCTGTTTCTCAGCACCTGTTCTCTGTTTCCTCTCTCTCTCTCTCTTCTTCTCCTTCTTCGTCCTCACCGTACTCTCTCCCCTTCCTCGGGCTAGGGTTTCCGTTCTATCTCCAAAACCGATTTTGATACCAGAGAACTTGATCGGATTCAAACTCTCTGCCACGGGAGCTTCTGTTTGAGCTCGGTATTGATGAATTCGGCTTAGTTCCTGGAGACTAGGGTTTCAGATGAAGAAGGGCGGCCCTGGAATCTCTTCATTGTGAGTATCTTTATCTCTTTATGATTTCATTTGTTTGGAGCTATTTTCATTGGGGGTGATCGCTTATTGATGATCCGAACAAGCTGTTAAATGTTTGTTGGTATTCGTCCTTGTCTACTGCGGTAGAGATCTAGGGTTCTAATTCTCTTATAAATATTTTCATCCTAAATTGTTGGATTATATATTTGTGGTTGCATTCCTTATGATTATTTTTTTTTCGCTTATGGTATTTGATGGAGAAACTGATTTCTACTTTGAATCCAGTTTGGAATTTTGAAGCGCTGGCTTTAGTTTGAATTAATTAAATTTTGGCTTTCCTTTGCGTTTGGTCATATGCATAATTTCTTGAATTTTCATAGTGTAAACCCCTATTCATCTGTATTAGGGTTGATCAGGACATCATGAGAACCATAACTGGCTTCAGGAAGTCACTTATATTCATATGTATTATGTTTTACATTTATACCACCCAAATCATTCATGTCACATCAAAATTACCACCATTTTAACTTTTTAAAACTGAAATATACCTTTTTATGCATAGGTAAGGAGGCATGTATGTAAAAAATTCAACTTTAGGTTTTGAATATGTAAATACATTGGAATTGAGTGGTATGTATGCAAATCATCCTAAATGAGTCAGCTCAAACTTGCACAACTCAGTTCAAGCTTTAACTTTTAACTTGATTAATCAGGCAAGCTTAAGTTGGGAGTGGTTTAGGCTCCACTCAACTTGTTTACATTGCCAATTCCACTTCTATTGCAAGCTGAACATCATAGAATTCTTAAAAAAGTTTCATAACATGACAATTTCAAACTGCAACACGTAAAATTTTGATGAATTTTTCAGGCAACTCCTATGAAGTTTAACTCGAAGTTCATTTATTTGCAACCAAGAACTTCAAACCTATTGATTTGTTTGATGATTTTATCTTCTTGTCCTCAATGTTGATTGTAAGGGAAATTGTCGCTTTCTCCAGTGATGCTATATTTGTAGAAAAGCTCCTCAAACTTGTTCATTGAGATCTTCATATGCAACTCCTCTTGAAGTGATTTTATTACATAATTTTCCGCCATAAAATTCCTTTTTCTGTTAGTTCGGGCCAGGGGTGTCTCATTGGTATTAACATTCATGACTTTGGGACTTGATTGACCAACAATTTCATTAACATGTTTGGCTATTTCGATGACTTTATTGATTTATTCATTTTGCCAACAATTTACTTGTGAGAACTCTTTCATCACCATAATTCCAACATTTTTAGCGGCTTTGACATACGTTTATGGTTTTATCCACCTCTAGTTGGACTGTTTTGAGAAGATTGTGCTTGCTAATAGTCGACATTGCTCCATATTCTTAAACATTTCTCTCGATCAGCTTTGAGATGTTGGAGATCAACTCAAATATTAGCCCCTTGTTTTCAAGAGATTTAGTTGCTAACTGCCCTAAAACATGTTTGTCATTTATGAAAAAAGAATCCAAAATTTTGAACTTGCTACAATCGAACATTGCTCAAATATTGTTGATAACCATTTTTTGCGAGCTCGTGTACTTCAACAGTCTTTGTTGTACTGCTTCTTAGTATCAGCCTCCTTAGGCCTAGGGTTTCTCTAATGACCACATCACTTGTGGAGGACCCTTCTCCTAACTCCTGTTTGCTTCTTTCGATTGTTCGATCTTTATGTTCTTTAGACGAGACACTTTTGAAGATGTAAATATCTTAACAGTCAATGCAACTCATTGCTACCCCCTTTATATCTTCTCAGAAGTTATTTTGATAAAACAAAATTGAGAAAATAATCAATTTCCTCCTTTTACAAGAACATCGAGGAATCATAAACAACTTTAAATCAAACAGTGTTTATTGAAAAAAAAAATGCTCGTGTATTTGTAAACAGTCAAATGTTCATGTGCCTGCCATTTGTCAAAAATTCAATCACCTTAAAAGGTCGAACATTTTTCACACCATCGACCTAATTTAGATTTTAGTATGAAAGCTTAATTGGGTTGAACAATTTGTTGAATATGAATCATTTAAAGTTCTTTCTTGGTAGATAACCATCAGCCAGGCTTGATCGTTACACAGCTACATAAAATTTACTTGTGTTCTTTTTTGTAATGTCATTATTTTGCCCATACTGTATTGCTAACCTTATTCCTTGCCAATAAATAAGAGATTACCAATCATGCATGCGTATGTGAAATTTGTCACAATCTCATACTTTTGACCAAAATGTTGTCAAATTAAATCCACTCGTTATTCTTTTGAATCATCTCTTTTGGCCGATTAAGCATTGGTTTTGGGAGTCTCCTGTGCATCTTTGGCTTAGCAACATTTGCAAACTCACCACCCAATGTTATGTTTGTGGAGACGAAGCACCAGCACATTGAGTAGACACCAAGAGGGGGGCGCTTTGCGCTCCCTTTGGGCAACTAAGCATCCATTTCTGGGCGCAGGTTGTAAGGGGGACGCTTGCGCCCCCTATGGGCGCCCAAGTGCCCAACATTGGAGCGCAACCTGAGAAGCTGGATCTTGAGCGTTGGCCTTGGGAACTCAAGCGCCCAAGTTAAGGAGCGCAGCTTTTTTGTTTCCCGGGATACCAGCGGGTTTGCGCCAAGTTCGTTGATTACTATGGTTTTTTGGGTTTAAAGTTCGAATTGAAGCGGCAATGGTTATCTCTTTAGTTCGTGAAGTTCCTGTAAGTTGAGTGTTCTTTGACAAAAATCTTGATGAATGTGAGGAGTGTCGGAGAGGACTTCAGCAATTTTGACGGGCATTTCTCGCATCGGATCGAAAGGAAGAGTGTGGAGCGTGTTAAATTTCCTTGTGTGTAGAGAGTAAACTTGTGTAAGTTCTATGTAAAACTTTTTGAATTTCATAGTAGAATTATGTGGTGGCATGACACCGTGTTTTTTCCCGTTCTATGGTTTTTCCACTTAAAATTTTCATATGCTTTTCTGATTACTTTGTCTGTGCTTCTATTCAAATTTTTGTTCCAGTTTTCTTGAATCGTGTGCGATCCTATTATTCTGAGTTGTTGTTTAGGTTTTAATTGATCATAAGCCTCGGTAAAGTTGGGAATTGTTCTCGGTATTCCTATCACACAATTCTTATATATTTACATTTCTAAGATCTAAACTTTCATATTTACATAAAACAACTCAAATAATATCACATCAAAAACACACCTTTTCATGCATAAGATTATGACATCAAAGTGATATAAAGGTAAATACCAAACCTTAGTTATTAGAATGTAAATTCTAACAATTGTGTAAGCTATATCTAAATTTCCCTTTACTTTATTTGTTGAATCAAAATCTTTTAGAGTTTTGAAGTTGTTTAGGCTTTGGAATATTTTTGTATGCGACATTTAATTTACTTGTGTCAGCTTGTAACTTAAAATTTTGGATTTTATGTCATAATGAGGTGCAATCTATACAAAATATAGCACAGTATGCTTTCATAAGATGCAAATCAGAATTAAAGGAGCAACTTTGGGAAAAAGAGAAGACATTTTAGAGCATGCGTGTGCCAGTGCTCCTTATATTTTTAAGTAGGTGCATTTACGTAATACCAACCAATTCCTTTGCACTTGCTTATGTAACACCAAAAATTTATTTTTTTACATTTAAAACCACCCAAATCTTTTATATCACATAAAAAATATCACCATTTTGACTTTTAAAAAGTGAAATACATACTTAAGGTGACATATATTGTAAAATTTAAGTTTAGGTGTTAGATGTGTAAATAGGAATTGAGTGGTGTGTAAGTAAATTTTCCTTTTAGTATACACTATAATGTTTTCTTTTTGTACCGAATTATCCGTTCTATGTTGAATTAGTCCCTAGATTATTTTAACCTACATTAAAAGAGTGTGGGGGACTAAATTGATACATTTTATGAACTCAGAGACTGAAATGACTACGGAAAAGAGTCGGAGGACAATTTTACCACATTTACGTTTTCTATTCATGCTGTTTTTGTTCTTTGATAATCCAAGTCTTATTAAAGGTTATTATTTTTTTAACAAAATTTCATTTTTCATATTTCAGGCTTTCTATCAAGCAAGGAATGCTAGAACCAGAACCCTAGTAGTTCTTGAAGACATAATGTTGTTTTAGCAGATAGAACTTTAATAAGTTTTCTCCTCATTGCAAGAGTGCTCCCTTGGTCTGGCTTACGGCGGCGAGCATGCGTGGAATCCGTGCTCCGGCTGATTCCCATGACAAGAGTTGCCGCCGACGCTTTCGGCGTGGCAACCATTGCTCTCGTCGCATTAGCTTCCATTCTCGGATTGCTATGCATCTATCGCTGCATCTACTTCCAACTTCAGATACGAAGACGAGGATTCTCCCATCTCGAATACTTTAACGGTCCCTGGATCATCCGCGTCGTCCTCATCATTATTTCGATCTGGTGGGGCTTCGGCGAGATCGTTCGATTGAGCCTCCTCAGAGGTACTGGAAGGCCTCTCTCCACCACGGCATGGTGCAAGTTCTATGTTCTATCAAACCTCGGATTCGCTGAACCCGTCATCTTCCTCATGCTCGGTTTCTTACTCCATGCCGCGCTACGAAAACGAGACTCTGACTCGCTGACTCAGAGATGGAATTGGAAGACATTCGTCTCCGTCCTCCTCCTTTCCCTTCCCCTATTATTGATTCAACTCCTCGTTTTAATAGGACCTCATAGAATGAGGAAGAAGAAGGTGAAGTTCTTCATGACTTCATCATTCTCTCCGGTTACTGATACAACCATTTGCACTTACCCCTTACTGAGCACTGTAATTTTGGGATTATTCGATATTTTCGTGATTGCTTATGTGGTTTACATCGGAGCTCGAATGCTATGTTTAGTGATCAACAAAGGGCTGCGACTCAGAGTCTATTTTCTCGCTCTGTCGGTCATCTTCTTCCTCCCACTCCGAGTTCTGCTACTCGGACTCTCGGCTCTGCCTCATGCTGGAAATATTTGTTATGAGGTGCTCGTATTCGCCGCCTTTCTCATGCTCTTATCATGCAACATGACAGGCATCTGCATGCTCGTGTATCTCCCCGTTGCCGATTCGTTAGCGCTGCGAGAAATCAACGAACATGACACCAAGATTGAGGAGATCCCTTGTAATGATTATTACTGTGAAGGAACCTCGCTGATCCAGAACGAAAACCATCAGGATTCAACAAAGCGAGGTTCAATATCGTTTCGCGCCATGATCAAGGATGATTCTCCTCACTTCCTTCATGGTGTTGAGGAAAGAAGGTCCATTTCTTTTACACCCCTTAATATTGTTTCTTCTGTACAATCTCCTCCTCCTTATGGGGAATAAAAAGATTCTGCATTTCTGTGTCTTTAGTTTAGTGGGCATCAGATTTTGGGTGAAAGGTTGTAAAAGTAATGGGTTGTGGTGAAATTTTATACTGTTTATATAAGTAGAGGTTGGTTATGAAATGTACTAAATTTTTTTTTGGGAAAGGAATTGTTTTGAGATGAGTGTAATATATGAGAAATTGATTTAATTTTTTATGAGATTTTTCATTTGATTTGTCAGAATATTCTAAGCCAATTTGTTTCTGGTTAGTTAGCTGGAAACTTTCTATGTATTTGTTTAAATAGAAGTAATTTTGGATCTGATCATGTGATGGAGTTGTGATTACAATTTTGGAAAATAACAATAGGAATGTGTATGTGATTTCGTCTGGATTGAAAATTTTAAGGAAGGTTTGCATACATGCCACTAAATTCCTATGCATTCACATAACCAACACTTCAATTTTTAGATATTTGATTAGAGTTTATATTTAGAGTGGTATTCACATGAGATATGAACGATTTGAGTGGTAGAAATGTAAAAAAGCAAACTTTAGATTGTAGATATGTAAGTACATAGAAATTGGGTGCTAATATTTGTAAATCAAATTTGTGATTTTTGAAGTGTCTTAATATAATTTTGAATTTAATTTTCTTGTTCTTCCCATTGATAATTTGATAAAATATGAAAATGAGTTGGGATTTATTATGAATTTGGATATTTGAAAAATGGATATAAGATGGTAGATCTGTAAAGCTATGTATTTTTTAAACACATACATAAAAATTTAAACATGGCATTATCTAACAATTAAGTAAAAAATTTGCAAAATGGATAAAAGAGAATGGTAGATTTGTAAATAAAAATGTTTTGATTGATGTATATGTAATTGTACAATTTGGCCACTTTCTAGCATCTAGAAGTTGCACCCATTGTCTACAGGAATTCTAACAAATTAGTCTTGATCTTATTCTCAGCAATACGTTAATGGTATTGAAAAAATAGCATGCATCAATATTCAATAAAATTTTCATCATATTTCAAAATATGAGTTCAAACATTAAACCCCAATTTATTAGAAACATATTTCTGACTCCCAAAAAATCAATCACCAAGGGATGAAATTAATCAACATTCTAGTATTTTGGTACACATGTGAATCAATGGAAGCTCAAAAACAGCTAGTCTCCATTTGCATGGCCCTACTCATACACTCAAACTTCTTAGCATCGATCTCTATCTAGATCTCTCGAGCAACATTCGACTAAAACTTATCAAGCCAAGCTCGACCAAATCCCTATGAAGGGGATCAAGTCAATAAAGCATTGAAAATCAAAATTGCAAATTTGATCAATTCATATTTGTATTGATAATAACTACATTTAAAAATTAATTATCTATTAATTAGGGTTTGGTCAACTTTTGATAGAATAAGGGCTTGTTTGAGAGTGAGAGAGAGTTTTGGGGTGGAAGACCTCAAGTTCATGTGATAATGTGAGTTCTCTCCAATAATTTTTACAAAGATTTACGTGCATACCGCTCAATTCTTATGTATTTACATATCTAACAACTACACTTTAATTTTACCATATATAAGCCTCTTTACATATGCATAAAAAAGTGTATTGTTAGGTATGTAAATACATAAGAATTGCATGGTATGTATGTAAATGATCCTAAATTTTCTGCAAAATGAAAGGTGAGCATACAACTCTAGGTTCTTATATATGCATATAGTCGGCAGATATAAAATAATTTAAAATAAAAAGAAAGATTTACATACAAACCACTCAATTCCTATGCATTTACATATCTAATACCTAAATTTTGCATTTTTACATTTATACCACACAAAATACAACCATTTTTAACTTTTAAAAGTGAAATACACATTTTCATGAGTAGTTAAGGTGGTATATTTGTAAAAATTGAACATTGGTAAATACATAGGAATTGAGTGGCATGTATGTAAACCTTCCAAATCAAAATTGTGGGGGGCATATGGAAAATCACCAGTGAGTTCAGAAGCTTACAGAGCAAAATCCATGGTAAAATGCAGGAGAAAATAAGAACAGGTCAGCATTTGAGGTCTTGGATTTGAGCTATTAAACAAAAATCTGGTGGGGAGAAAAAAAACAATGAGAATGATAGAAAACAAAGGCATTAATTTCAAGAGAAAAAAAACAAGAACCAAAACAGTTCTTATTTATTTACATATTTAAAAGCTACACATTTAAATATGTAAATACATGAGAATTGTGTAGTTTGTATGTAAACTTTCTTAATTTCAAAGCAGAAATTTTGAGTTACGATGGGCTTATAATCCATGAATTTGCTTTGAAGTGAGTGCAATATATATGGATAATCAATTAACTTTTATATCACACTAATCTCAAGCAAATTCAAAATTTTAAGCTCCAGATAGCCCAACTCCACTCGTTAGCTCTTGAGCCGGCTAATTTTAAAAAATATTAATATAAAATATACTCAAAATATATTAAATTTGAAGACTTTATTTTTAAAGTACTAAAAATATTTTTAAAAAAACTATTAATATAAAATATACTCAAAATACGAAGTAATTGAGTGGTATGTATCTGATATGAATGGAAATGAGTTTTCCACATAAGTTAGGGCAGATAATATTCTTATTTCACCGCATAACTTAAATATATAAAGAAAAGCACCTACAATTTAAGAGGTAGACGATCTCTCCCCACACTTACAATTCGAGAAGTAGCTCATCTCTCTGAAACCCTAAACCTAAGACTCAAGACCACAATCTCATGCAAAATCATAGCCCTAAACATATTAGCTTTATATATACCCCACAATAATAAATAATAAAATACTAAATTGTCTTTAGGTGTCAGCTTAAGAGTATTTGAATCTTCCAAATATATGTGCACATATTAAAAAACTAACCAAACAAATAGAAAAGAAAACTTAAAGATTAAATTCAAGTAAAATGTATTAAATATGAAAGTCAAAAAAATACTTTTCTTAGAGGAAGATATTCAACATAGGTGGACGAGCTACTTTGACAAATTTTTGAATGAAGTCACGGAAAATACAATTGACCTTAGTGATGTCAATATCTTTAATAACAATTAAATATTTTTTTCTACCATCGCATTAATAAAAAAAAAGTTGAGAATGCATTAAAGAATACCAATGACAAAAAATCAGTAGCACTTGATGATATCTCAGTTGAAGTGTGGAAATATTTAGGAGATTGAGAGTTTTTTGACTTACTAAATTCATTAATATTATTGTAAAAACTTAAAAGATATCGATGAGTGGAGGAAGAGTATTTTTGTCTCCATTCTTAACAATAAAGGGGATGCACAAGAGTATGCAAATTATAGAAGAATTAAATTGATGTGTCGTACTTTAAAATTATGTGAGAGGGTAATTGAACATTGGTTAAGATGTGAGAAAAAGATTTCTCACAATCAGTTTGGATTTATGCCAAGTAGGTCTACTATGAAAGTTATATATTTATTGAGGTTTGATGGAGAAGTACATAGAGAATAAGAAGGATTTACATATGATTTTTATTGATTTAAAAAAAACTTACGATAAGATTACAAGAGTTCTTTGGAGAGTTATAGAGAAGGGGTTGTAGACTTGTATTCAAGTCATTATAGATATGTATACTAGAGTTGTTACTTGTGTTCGAACAGGAGGATTGTCCAACTATTTCAGTAAGATTACATCAAGGATCTGCTTTATACCCAAATCCTTTTGCTTTAGTTATGGATGCTCTTACTAGACATTTACAGGAGGATGTACCTTGGTGTATGCTTCTCGCTGATGATATCCTTCTTGTGGATAAGACTAGAGAAAAAGTTCAAGAAAAAACTTAAATTATGGAGGTACTAAAACTCAATACGTTGAATGTAATTTTAGTAGTAGCTCTAGTGGCAGAGTTGTAACTATGAGATGTAGAATCATTAAAAGGTGTCAATGTTTTAGATATCTCGGGTATATTATTTGAAGTGATTATGATATATATGGGGATTTTATTAGTAGAATTCAAGTTATCGGTTGAAGTGGAAGAATGCATCGGGCCTACTGTGATAGAAAGGTATTGCTTAAACTAAAAGGAAAATTTTATAAGATGATGGTGAGACGTACAATGATCTATAGATAAGAATGTTGGCCTTTAAAAAAGAAACATAAAAAAGTGAAGTGTTGCTGAGATAAAAATGCTTAGGCGGATGGGTAGCTTGACTCTTAAAGACAAAATGTGAAATGAATATATTCGTGATAAGTTTGGTGTAGCTCTAGTGTCAGACAAGATTAGAGAGAATCACCTTAAATGGTTTGGTTCATATTAAATGTCGACCATCTGATGATCTGATTAGGAGAGTAGATGTTTTAGATTTGACTAATATTAATAAAGGCATAGGTAGACCTAAAAAGACTTAGACATATTGTGTGAAAAATGATCTTAATCTATTAGAATTCAATGAAAATATGATACACAATAGGACGCAATGGAGAAAAAAGATGGAGAAAAAAGATTAATGTAGCCGACCATACTTAGTGGGATAAAGACTTGTTGTTGTTGTTATTGATATGAATATATATCTGTATTATTAAACCCAACACGATCAACCAAAATTTGGTTCATGCTTAGCTCATAAAGACTAGTTGAACATAATAAATTTATAAGCCAAACACTATCAAACAAAACAAATAATTTTTTGGAAGTTTTACATACATACCACCCAATTCCTATGTATTTACATATCTAACACCTAAATTTTAATTTTTAAATACAAACCGCCTTACTTATGCATGAAAATGTGTATAACACTTTTTAAAAAGTTAAAATGATGGGATTTTTCATATTATATAAATTTGACTGGTATATGTTAAAATTCAGAATAATGCAGAATAAAGTGGAATACAAAATTATTTCATTGATATGAAAGAGGATATAAATAACGCTTACCTGAATCCTAAAATAGAAAACATAATAAAAAGAAATAACATGAAAAAGAAAAATATATCACTTAATATCTCTAATACTAAATCATATTAATTATTTGGAGATAAAGAAAATAACCTAAAATGGGAAAGCTTAAAATAGGAAAGAAATAACTCATAATCTAAGGAAATAACTCATAATCTAAGGAAATAACTAACTCCTTAATCCAAGAAAATAATTTAATCATAATAATTTTTCACGGGAATAAATTATTTCCTAGTATAACTCCTAACACCCCCTCAAGTTAAAACATGATTGAAAATCATGTTCAACTTGGATTTGACAACTCCAAACAATGAGCGAGAATGATCCTAAGAGGTAGAATTTGAAGTCTTTATCCCACATTACGGTTGTCTTTGACTGCAATTTTTGCAGTGTCTGTAGGTAGGCAGAAGACTCAAACATATAATGTTGCAGGGGAGTTTGCAGGAAAGTCGACAACAACGATTGCAGTTTTTGTAGTGTCTGTAGGTAGAAAGAAAGATCCTACAGGTAATGTTGCAGGGGAGTAGACAACTGTGATTGTCTTTTGGCTGCAATTCCTGCAATGTCTGTAGGTAGACGGAAAACTCCTACAGGTAATGTTGCAGAAAAGTTTGCAGGGAAGTAGACAACCAGCAGAAAAGGTTGCAGAATATGGACTGCAGAAAACAAAACAACTCCAAAGGTGGGTCTCTTTGTAGAAAAAGACTCCAAAGGAGGATGTGCTGGACGAAGAATTCGGGTAGAGGGCCCGCTACAGTGAAAGTTTTGAGGGCCAGATACAGTGAAAGTTCCGAAGGAGGGGCTGCCATAGGAAAAGCTCCGAGGTCTGCTGCAGGAAAGTCTACAGAGGAAGGGTCTGAACAGAAGGCGGCAGGATAGTTGCACCTCAAAAGAAAGCTCAAATCAGAAAAGTCATACGACAAGAAACCAAGAAGCAGGACTACTGCAGGAAATAAGCACAATAAAAAACAACGGGAAGGAAAAAAGGGGTCCTTTTTTTTCTGATGGCTGAAATGTGGGGTGAAGATATTGGGAAGATAGCTCCCCCTTTCCGTGATTTTTTCTGACAGGGGGAGAGTCGCCCAACTTACCTTCTCCGCATTTAAAAAGTTCCGACAGCTGAAAAACGTATGCAAGAGGTAAAGCTGACAACGGGGAACAAATCTGTACAAAGAATTAAGATATCTTGGGATAATCCCTTTTAAAACCAGATCCCCCTTGGCATCTCCATGCTGGGATTTCCGCTAGAAAGAGAAAATCTGATTTTTCCTCTCCGAAAACTGATGGTAGGTGCAAGTCATAGCTTGCAATTACAGGGGGCAGTCACAGCTAGGGATCGCAGAGATTATGCACAGGTCAACGAAAGATCCATAGAGGTAGCCAAGAAAATCATTATGGAATAGTTGGCTCCCGTGGTTTGGGATCGCAAAGGGCAATCACAGCTTGGGATCGCGCAGGACGAGTGCAGGTCATTCCACTAGAGAAAGAAAAAGACTCTCAAATTGTTGGCTCCCGCAAAGGGCAATCGCGGGTCACAAAGAAAAGATATGGGTTGAGATTGCAGCGGGGTGGTCGCAACTCTACTTTCCCCGCAAGGCCGCAGCATGGGATCACGACGAGGGAGGATCAGTAGATCCCTGTTCATGTGGCGAAGGCCTGCACGAAGAGAAAGAGTCCCTCCCTTCCCGCAAGGACAATAATTGGAAGGGAGTACATCAACTCTCAAAGGACAACCAATGGCTAGGGTATGAAATTTGGCTCTAGTACCATGTCACAATTCATAATAATGCGGAATAAAGAGGAATACAAAATAATTTCATTGATATGAGATGGGACATAAATAACTCTTATATGAATCGTAGAATATGAAAGATAATAAAAACAAATAACATGAAAAGGAAAGTTATATCACCTAATATCTCCAATAATTAAATAATATTAATTATTTGGAGATAAAGAAAATAACATAAAATATGAAAGCCTAAAATAGGAATGAAATAACTCCTATTGTAAGGAAATAAATATAAAAAAGGAAAGGAAATAACTCTTTAATTCAAAGAAATAATTTATTCATCATAATTTCTCACAGGAATAAATTATTTCCTAGCATAACTCCTAATAGTATAAAATGTAAAAAGCAAAGTTATGTATTAGATATCTAATACATAAGAATTGGGCGGTATGTATGTAAATGCCCCTACTTTTTTCACAGCCTTAGCACTACTCTTCATGAAAAAAGTCAGGGGGAGGAAGAAAAGTACCTGCTGCAGACAAATTGGGATATCAATGGTGCTTTGTATGATGAGTTCAACCTTTATCAGGGTGGATGGAGCAACTGGCGTAAGAAGATAAAGCTGGTCTTTTGATGAATCTACGGCTCTGACAATCCCTGATTGACATGAATATTAGCATATACTTTATATAAATTTGTCTCGACAGAAAAAACACAAATAATTTTCTGATCAACAGGTAAAATATACTTGGCATTTACATACATACCACCCAATTCCTATGTATTTACATATCTACACTATATCACAAGACAAATGGAATATTAACAAATAATTTACATACCACCCAATTCCTATGTATCAACCGGTAAAATATACTTCTTAAATTGATACAAACCAAGTCTTTCATATCATATAAAAAAAATCACTACTTTGACTTTTAAAAAGTGAAATACTTCTCATGCATAAGGAAGGTGGTATATATGTATAAATTGAAGTTTAGGTTCTAGATATGTAAATACATATGAATTGAGTGGTAAGTATGTAAATATTCCAATATATTTATATGATTTGTAATACAGTAAGAAAAAAGGTTAGAAAAAAAGTTCTGGTTCTTAGATGCATATAAGCATGTTCTGTGAATAAAATGCTTTATTTTTACAACTTGTCCGGTGATCAGATGATATTGTCCCAATGCCTTCAAAAAGAGACCGGAAGTACGAAGCTCCCAAAATTAAGTACTAATATTCAATTATCATTTGTGCAGGTCCACTATTATTTTTGAGAATAGTTTAGGTTCCATACTTTTTTAAGCCTTTCGAATAGGATGTTCATTGGCCAAAACGATCCAACCAAGTAAATCAAGGCTGGGACTCTTGAAGGGCAACTTGGAAAGATAAAAGAAGATTTACATACATACCACTCAATTCCTATATATTTGTCATGATCTAGCCCAAGACTTGGAAGTAATCAAGACGACTCTAGCAGTGAGAACTAAGCTTTCTATATTCAATTACCATTTAATAAATGAAAGAGTCATTAATCAAACTAAATTAAAATAATATATTTAAACTTACATCGTTATTGGTTGTTTGAGTCTTCTATAAACATTTTCTCTTCTATTGTTTATCTTTTACTTACTTAATTAAACCTGAAAAATTAGTTTAAAGCAACTGTGAGCTAACCAAAGTCAATGAATACTCATACTCTTAAACTACAGTAATACGAATAAAAAAAATAATATACATGTCAGTTGAAATCTTAATAAATCAATATAAACATTTGAATTGAGAGAAAATATGTCAAAAACCAGGTATTCCATTTAACACGTTTAAATAGAGGTTACAAAGTTTAACAAATAAACCAAATAAAACCCTCTTATTACACATAACTCACAACACTTACCCTCAAGATAGGTCAAACAATATTCACCAAGCACACCTTGCCACATAATGTAAGCTAATTCAACTGAACTAAGTCCCTTAGTGAGGCAGTCAGTCACCTGCTCTCTAGTAGCTATACGACTCAGTTTCAACAATTCGTTATTCAGTTTCTCCTTGATGAAGAATCTATCAATCTCCACACGCTTAGTTTTATCGCGTGGCATCGGGTTGTTAGCAATGTTGATTGACCACTTATTCTCACACAACTTCATTTGAGTTCCCTAATTCACTTTGAGTTCAACCAACAAGACTTTCAGCCACATCATCTCAACAACTCCTAATGTCATGACCATATATTCTATCTTAGTTGTTGATCTTGCTACGAAACCAAGTTTTCCTACAGATATATAGTATTTGATGTGGATCGTCTGCGATCAGCACAACTTGCCCAGTCAGAATCACAAAAGCCTTCAATACCTACATGTTCATTCTTCATGAATATCAACCATTTTCCTAGTGCACTCTTCAGATACCTCAGAATCTGATACAATGCATCCATATGACCCTTCCTTGGATGATCCTTGGACGATTCATATAGCGGCTTACCATATTTACTGCAAAAGAAATATCGGGTCGAGTGTGACATAGATAGATCAAGCAGACCACTAGCTTCTAGTACCTATTACGATCGATAGATTCACATGCCTCTGTATTAAGCTTGACCTTATGATCAAATGGAGAGTTTGCACCCCCACATACCTATGTCTGTGAGACAATCTAATACATATTTTCACTGAGATAGGACCATCCCCTTAGGTCCATGGGCCAGTTCAATCTCAATAAAGTATCAACTCAGATTGTTTTCCCCAATCTTCCCTTCAGTTGAGCAATCTCTGTCTCATTATCACCAATAATAAATATGTCGTCCGCATATACAACAAATATGGTGGTGTGACCCTCATGTTGTTGAAAGAACATTGTGGTCTGCATTAATTTGTTGATATCTCATGCATACCATCGTCATTCTAAACTTGTCAAACCAGGCCCTAGGAGATTGCTTCAAGTCATATAGTGACTTCCTGAGCCTACACAACTTGCCCACTGTCCTGGATGTACTGAATCTTGATAGTATCTCCATATATATCTCCTTCAATAGTTTCACGAGAAGAAAATCATTCACATCCAGTTGGTGGAGTCTCCATCAATCATTCACTATCAGAGAAGTCAGTGTCCTCACCGTGCTCATCTTCGCTACTAATGCAAAGGTTTCATTGTAGTCAATGTCATACGTCTGACTGTATCCTTTTGTCACTAATTGTGTTTTGTATCTCTCCACCTTTCCTTCTAGAGTTTGTTTTATCGTGAATATCCACTTGCATCAAACTGTCATCTTCTCTGCAGGTAGTGGTACAATTTCAATGGTTGATTTTTATCAATAGTTCCAAGCTCTTAATGCATCGTTGCTTTCCACTTGGGATCCTCTTTAGCAACCTGCCAACACTTTGGCATAGAGACAAAGTCCAATGATGCAACAGAGTGATATAATAAGGAATAAAGTTCGCAATGTCAAGTTCCCACCCATACAAATCAGTAGGATGTCATGCATTGTTGTGGAAGGTCCTCCTTAATGTTGGAGGGGTAGCAGTGGATGGAATAATAATAACACCTGAGATTTTTGAATCAAAAGTTGATGGCATAGGTGTCTCCAGAGTTAGGGAAGACAGCGACAAGAGATGTCATGCATTTTTGCGGGAGGTTATTCTTAATGTTGGAGGGGTAGGAGTGGATGGAGGAATAATAACACCTGAGATTTTTGAATCAAAAGTGGATGTTACAGGTGCCTCAAGTGTTAGGGAAGACCGAGACAATGGACTCGTTGGCACTACAAATTTTGTTCCTCATTTTATTTCTTCCTTCGTGTATGAACTCTTAACACCTTCAGCCTAAATCCCAACACCCCTGGGGTCAATCTTCCCAATTTATGTATCCTCAGTTGATTCATTCCACATCATAGGACAAGACATTGCTCCCACTTGCACCACTCCATCAACACAACTACTCACTCTCTCGTCTCATATGTCTAGTGTCTGCCGAGTCACCGAAGGATGAATTCACCTCTAGAGTGCAATATGGTTCAAACTCTATGAATGACACATTCATACCTACAAAGAATCTCTTCTTAATCGGGCTCCAGCAGACATAACCTTTCTGAGTAGCGGAATAACCCACAAAAACACATTTCACAGCTCAGAATCCAACTTCCCTACAAATGGTATGTTGTATTTCACAAAACATATACATTCAAATACGTTCAATGAAAGTATCCCACCACTGTCGTCTTTCAACATCTGACAAGATACTTCCATTCCAGCACTCTTGAGGGCATCCTGTTAATCAATTGAGCAGTTGTCAAATTTGTCTGTCCTCATAAGAGATGTGGGACTTTCATTATCATCATCATGCTTCGGGCTACCTCTAGAAGATGTTGATTCTTCCTCTCTGTTATTTCATTCTGTGCTGGTGTGTATGGGCATGCGGTTTGATGTTGCATTACTTGAGCTGACAGGCAATCCACAAATACTTTGTTAATATAATTTTTCCAATTATCAAATCTCAGTGCCTTCACAACTGCCCCATATTATGTATGGATTGCCCTGTGAAAATATTTAAAGTGAGCAACCACCTCACCCTTCTGTTTCATCAAGTATTTCCAGATAACACGAGAAAAACAATCAATAAATGTAACAAAATAACGATAATCATTCATAGAACTAGTAAGACAAGATCCCCATACATCAGAATATATCAAATCAAACACACCAGAGCACCTCTTCTCACAACTGACATATGAGCTCCTAGTGAGTTTGTCAAACTCACAAACATCACACACCAGTTTACCCTTAATTGTAATTTCATACATAGATGGATGCAATAGACTCGTTAAACTAAGACTAAGATGTCTCATACGTCTGTGATGTAGCAGTAACACATAGTCGACGTTCCTCCTAGATTCTTCTACTACAACACTTTCAACCATTGATGTCAGAGTTGAGTTTATTCCCTCTCAGTCCAAGTACCAAAGTTCGCTATGTCACATTCTAGTACCAAGTGTCTGACCTGTACCTTTCTCTTGAAAAATCACTTGAGAAATATCAAAAGAAGCAACACATTTTAACTGGAGAATAAACTAGTGTGAGTTTCTGTTTTCAAGTAACTTCGAAGTTACTTCGATTATAACCTCCTGTAACTTCGAGTAAGTTCCGTGTTTAAAATTTTAACTTGTAATTTCAAGTTAAAATAATATTTTTATATCACATAATAGTTAAAATTTTAAGTTAAAATAAACTGGAAGTTAAAAATATTCGAGTAAGTTAAAATTTTAACTTGTAATTTCAAGTTACTCGAAAAAACACATTTAAACACGAAGTTACTTCGAGTAACCCTATAACCTCCCTGTAACTTCGAGTAAGTTTTGCGTTTCTGTTTTCATATATAGGTAGGTTATAGGGAGGTTACAGGGGGTATAACGTGATTATAACCTCCTGAAATCTTTCCTATAACCTGTTTGCAGGTTACAGACGTACGCAGCTCTGCGTACGTCTTATGTACGCAATTTTTTTCCGTCCCGCACGGGACGCAGGAATAAGATAAAAGGTATGGTCTAGGGTTGGCTCTGATACCAAATTGAAAGAAAATAAACCAAAAAACTAAGTTTCCATTCATATTATGTGTTTAAATAGAGCCTAAAATTTTAACAAATAAACCCAATTAAACCCTTTTATTACGCAACTATCAACAATTTCAGATGTTATTCAATGAATCTTATCATATCAATAGCATAAAAATATCTTTCTATATCTGTACAACTGTCACAAAACACCATCTAAAAATTATACCAATTAAATTACTTCAATATCAATATTATTTTCCAGTTACGTGCACGAATGACTTAGCGTTTACCTGCTAGTATTATAAAAAAATGACTTAATCATAGTCACTCATGCACAATACAATTATTCTATGAAAATCACTATAACTAAAAATATATTTCATTCACATTTATATAGCAGACAATATACTTATAAATCATTTAATATCCATGTTAATTGGAATAATGTTGTCCGCACAAATCATTTCTACAATGTGAACAAAAATTTATAAAAATTCAAAATCATGAGTTTACTATAATTTCAATATAACTAATGATAATACTAGTAAATGTATTTGGTCTAGAAGAAACAAAATATTACTATAATATAAGAACAAGAGTACTCAACTTGATGTAGATTAATTTATTTTTTGATTTGTCTTAACTCTTTTAAAATTAGAAGCCTAAAATAAATATGGAATAAAATTTATTTATTACTCAAAATAAACTATGAACTTTTAAGTATTAAATTTTTATTATTTTACTTTATGTAATCATATATATTATTCTTATTCTTCTTCTTCTTCTTCTTATTATTAGCTATAAAGATGTTTATAAGAATATGCAAAGTGAAGTGATTTAGTGTATACTTTTCGCAAATGACGTTGTGTTGATTAATAAAGCATCCAATGAAATGAGGACTTTGAGTTAATAGAATAAAAATTAAGAAAAGCATATATAATTTCAGTAGGAATGACATTAATAGTTATCAATTAACATCATCAAAGATGAAGAAACACCTAATTGTGATAAATTTAAATATCATATATTCATTATACAAATGACTAAGAATATAACTTCTAAAATTAAAAATGATGGTTAAAATCGATAAATGTCTCAATACTATTATGTGATATAAAAATATTATGAAGACATAAAGGTAAATTTTATAAAATTACAATTAATGTTTTACCAATCGAAGACTTGAATGATAAAAGTCATTGACATCTAAAGTTAATCCTAGCATATATAGGAATGTTAAGTTGCATGTCTGTTAAAATACGAGCGCTAAATTAGGAAATACTTATATCAAGGAAACATTTGGAGTAAATTTTATATAATTTGAGCATAGAAAAATAATTTGTAGAAAATACACATTAAATTTGTAGGCTATATATCTGTCAATGACTTGAGAAGAAGAAATACCTAAGATAATATGGTGAGAAGAAGTTCAAAACGATCTGCAAAAAATAAAATTAGCACCTCAAGGAATCGACACTCAACACTCAACACTCAACACTCAACACGAACAAATAAAAAATGAAAATTAATAAAAGCTTATCCTAGAAAATTTAGATAAACCTAATGATAAAGATGATGACCAAAAAGCTTCGTTCAAATTCCTAATTAGCTTCTCTGAACTCACTTGATCCACATTTAGGACTTAAAAAGGAGATTTATCACACAATTAGTGCTGATGCGTTGATGTCGTGATCTACTTGGATCTTGCCACTACAAGTATTGTCACCTTTGAAGGTCAAAAAGTTTGGAATGCCGCCAAAATATTTCATAGAAGTGCCAACCACGAATATATTATTGAGAAATGGAACTTTTATCTGAAAAGTATCAAGTCAACGGTCGAAGGCTTGAAGAATCATTACATGAACCTATTTGCTAGCCTAGTAAAAAAACAAAACAAAATAAAAGACCAACTTGGGTGCTCCAAAAACATGGGGACCTAGTTGCAAGTTGAGTGTAAGATGCGTATTTATATGCAGATTTATCATAATCCGACCCTAGCATTCTAGAAACAGGAAGCAAATTTCGTTCGATATAAAAGTCAGTGCATGGGAGTAGAGAGAATTCCTCTAGAAATTATGACAAAAGGAGATATAATTTTGTTTTCATCATGCATAGAAGTTTAAGAAATTAGTGTGTTTAGAAAAGCATATATGGTATAAGTGGAAGATTGAAACTTACCAAGTCCAATACACCATGGGGTGTTGTTTTCAGCTATCGCTGAAGACCTGACGGCGAGACCAACAATTGAAGCATTTAGACCTTGAGATACTACACTGCTTACCACCTGATATATGAAAGTTTAAGTTCACCAAAAAAATAAGAAAATTCCAGAACAACTATATAGCAACCGAATATAACATCCATTAAATTGTGGAAATTTTATTTTGTTTAAAAATTCATTCTGAACATTAATAGAAATATTAGAGCTAAGAGTATTTTATTGAAATTACCGAATGGGCTGGACTTATCAACCTAAATTTAAGAACAATCCAACAAAAATATTATTAACTTAAATCGAAAAGTGGAATTAAAATGCGGATCTGATACCGTTTTGGATGTCACCGGATTGTCTCCTAGTTTTGAATCTCACCGGATTGTCACCTCTCGAAGGCGGCAAAATTTTGTTGTATTTAGAGGATTTTCCATTTCATATCCTCCATAGATGATACCCCGTCTTAGGGCTCCTACAAGATATTTACAAAGGGGATTTAGCAAGGAGGCGGCTATGGAATAGCAAAGAGGGATACAAGTGGCGGTCAACGACATTTTGAGGGAGATAAACGATGTCGAATGTATGTCCCACTGAAAACAACAAAGATAGCATCAAAATGATGAGGTATGAATGCCGACGAGGTTCATCACTTGTTCCTACACCAGCTACAAGCACTTGAATTGCAAACGAAAAATGATACAGCACTCTGCTAAAGTAGAAATTAGAAATACAATCTCTAAAGCACAAACCAAATCAAAAGTCCCTCCAACATAAAAAACAACAAAAAAATTACCTGATAAAAAATAACCCAAATTAGAAAAAAAATAATAAGAAATAAGTCAAAATAGTCAGGATTCCCACATATATTTCCAACCGGACAAAAAGTTCCTATTCGATTTGCCTAGGGGTCATGGAACGTCTATTTCCGTGGAATCACAAATCTCGTGCTTTGGTCGACACTCCTGCGTCATTCTTCCCAACTAAAAGATTATTCAACCATTTCTTTGGAGACTTTTGGAATCAATCTATTATTACCAAATCAAAGTCGTTGCAATGTTGTGGCTAAGAAACCATCACCATAAAATTTATGCTCATGTTCATTCTATGCAACTCTAAAGCACATACGTCATTCAAAAGGCTATCCTGATAAAATAAGTAGTCATCCCATTTTGACACAATTAGAGTCGAAACTACACACAAATGAGTCTTCTCACAAAACAAGTCTTGAGTCATTAAAGTCTATAATATGTTTCTCTCACTTCTCATACTCAGCTAGGTGTATTTGATAAGCAAGTATGTCTAGAAGAACCAACTCTGGAATGAAATTAATAGCATGTTGAACCGCTCTCAGTTGTGACATCTGAAATGATAAATGGTCGATTAGGGTGTCTATAGAATCTCTCAACAGTGACTACCTCTTTTCTAATATCGGCTCTTTGGACTCACTGCCCTCTAGAATATCCAATGTTAATTAACTGGAGTCACTCTTATGAGCTCGGCTTGAATTATTAGTGCATCTTCCTCGTCGGCTGGGAGTTGAGACTCCTCTATAATGCATTCATATACTCATGTGTCGATGCCTATTTCTTCAACTGCTTCATGCTCAGTGAAAAAGATCGTCCCCATGTTTGAGTAATCACATGCCACGTGGCCAAAACTGTGACACTTAGAGCATTTATTAGTGAGGATTGATTTAGGAGTATTGACCATCTCAGCCTTTTCTAAACTCTCTACGGATTTCTCCTTTTTCTAGGTCGCTTTGGGTGTTCCAATAGGTGTACCCATATTATCTAATATGATGGTTGAACTATGTTTGAAGAGTGGTGTGTAGTGTTATAAAAAAACTAGTTCACGAAACAACTCATGCTTCGTTCACTAAGTAGCTCTTGTTTAATTCATTAAAAAAGCAAACGAGTCAAACACAAATAAATTTTTTAGCTCGATTTATAAGAGTCAAACAAGAAAAAAAAGTTTGTTCATTCGTGTTCAACTTTATTTGAATAAAATTAATTAATAATAAATATATAATATTAGTATAAAATTAATATATTAAATTATTATATTGTATTTAAAAAATGACTAAATTTTATTAATTTTTAAATAATTTTATCTTGGATTGCAAATGAAAGATAAAATTTGCGTGTTAGATATGTAAATACATAAGAATTAGGTGGTATGTATGCAAATGCCAAAAAAAATTTCTTGTTGCACCCCCCTACTAAATTTCGCGGTCTTGTATACCAAAAATAAAAAATTTTGTGTTTAGTATGTAAATCATAAGAATTGCATGTTATGTATTTAAATGCCCTAAAAACCTTCCCAAATCTTGCCTTCCCCTCAACTGTGTCACACGTGATCTCGCCTNCACACGTGATCTCGCCTTACCTCTGTGGCTCTACCTGACTCATTTAATCCCATGTCATGAAATCTTTAACAAAAAAATTTCACTCATGCTCTTTAAATTAGGAATCTCCCTTTCACGGAGGTCATTTTCACACTTGAGCATGACGAGGGCCACATGGTTGGGGACCATAAGGTAGTTTTAAATTAAAAATTAAAATTTATTATTTAATTATATTATTTGATTTATTGAGTTTTAATAAATTATTATTTCGAGCTGAACACAAGCTTAATTCGAACAAAAAATTTGAATAAAGTCGAACACAAACAAAAAAAATTTGAACGAGTTGAACATAAACAAGCCTTAGGCTCGCTCAAGATCGACTCGTTTACACCCCTAGTGGTGCAAACATGATATGTTGTACTTTCTCTCCAGTTTCAGCGCTAGGGTTTGAATATTCTATAATTTCCAATAATAATGCAATTATACCACATTATCAATAGACGATCTCAATCCCCTCAGATATCGAGTTAAGGTTATTCTTCCCGGGCTCCATTAGCCCACATTTTAATATAATTTGCTCAAACTCAACTGTGTACTCCTCTACCGAGAGATCTTGTTACTACAAGTGATAAAATCTCAAGAACATATTATGTTTGTACTGAACTGGTAGGTATTTGCGATGCATCTCTCATTTCATCTTGGACTAGGTAGTGATTTTGTTTTTCCCTTCCCGCTATAGAAGAAACATCAGGTTCTCTCGCCATAGAGATGCACTCTTATTTAAATTAATGAAAACTAACTTTATCATTATGTTCGGTGGGACATCTTGGTACTCAAAGACACATTATATTATGTGGAGCCACTCGATGAGCTCATCCAGATCCATACAATAGCCAGAATCTGGCAAGTCAATATTCACTTCATCATTTTGGCTACTCTAATATTTAAACATAAAACATCGGTCTATTGGTTCTTCATCATTGAAAATTGTCAGGTGGAAGGGATCTACTTCCTCCTCTCGATCTGAAATCACTGTTGCGTCAATGTGTGACCTCACCGGATTGCCTCCTTTCGAAAGCTGCAAACATTTGTTGCAAGTGGAGAATATTTCGTTGCATATCCTCCATAACAAGTTCATGGGCACGCTGTTGAAGGTTTCTCATCGGCGACATTGTATCATTTCCCCTCGATTAGCTTTCCGAAATATGTAAAAATGTAAATCAAGGTTGGTCGAAGGATTAAGTTTTGATGGTAGGTATCGAGGTAAAATTTTAATGGTGGAAGGGTTGACTTTTGAAAATTTAGAGTTAGGACTAGAAATTGAGATAGGAATGATTTAGGTATGTAGGTTTTTTTTTTTTTGGATTGGGACAAAGAAAGACAACCCTAAAAATTTATGTTTGTCGAGCTTTGATACTTAGATGATACCGTTATAAAGCTCCTAAAAGGTAATTATGAAGGGAATTTGGCTGAGAGGTTGTTGTGAAATAGCAATGGAAAATAATAAGGGCAGTTAACAGAGTTTAGAAAGAGACAATATTCAGCGGTTATCCCAATTGAAAACAACAAAGATAACATTGAAACGTTGTTTATCTCCCTCCACACGTCGTCGACCGCCCCTATTATTCTCCTTTGCTATTCCACAACCACCTCCCCGCTAAATTCCATTCCTAAATACCTTATAGGAGCCCTCGAGAGGTATCATATAATATTAGAGCCCGACAAACCTAAATTTTTAGAGTTTTATATTTCTTATCCCAATAAAAAATTCCCCAAAAAAAAAAGTTAAAATAGCAAGCATTTCCGCAAATATTTGGTCTTCCCAAGGGTCGTGGAACTTTTGTTTCCGTGGGAATTGCATAATTCCCATGATCAAGGATCACAGGATCCCCAATCTCGTGACTTTGGCGAACACTCCCGCATCAGGATCTTACAAACTTGAATGGTGGATAAGGTTGTCTGACGGTAACACTTTGAAAATTATTCTTGGACCGAATTGGGGACAATGAAATTGAGCCCAGTCATCGACCTATAAGCTTGATCAATAGTGTGATATTATATGCATTTCAGCTAAATCATTTAATCAATATATACTTTTGTCAACAAATTTGCATGAATATTGCATCTTTATTTATGCATGTACGTTTTCTTATGATAGTCCTTGCAATTCCTATAATTTAAGAATGTTACTTTTGTTTGGAAATGCCACAATAGGTTATGAAAGAGGTTGAAATTTGACTTTCAAATTATAGGATTTTAAATAAAATATCAAGTCCCACACATGTGTGTGGTTGAGACTTACTGACGTGGGGTGTCAAAAAACGAGAGCGGGATTTTTCACGACTGAAGACCAAAGTGGCATTTGGGTGGCGCAAATAGTGCAAAGCCAAATCGAGCGGTTCGATTCCTTTTCAATTATCAACATGTTTCCTTTTATCCTTCCTTCGTTTCTAGTCCTTTTCCTACATATGTATTGTATTAGGATTTAGATTCTCAATTTTTAATTGTATTTTTGTCGAGACAATTGTCAGCACGTCCAAGTCTTCCCTTCAAGGGTTGCACCTAAAGGACAAGTGGTGCTTCGATTGTATCTCATTCTAAAGTGGAGTTTATCCTTGACATTCTCATCCTCCACAAACAACCCTCTGCTACCACCGACATCGCAACTACTGCAGCAGCTCTAAGAATAGCACCTTTATTGTCTCTTGCAACCCCCATACCTCCCGGCAACCTTCCCAGCCACATGTTATGTGTGTGGAGCCAAAGCAGTCCGAGAAGTAGAGTGAGAAGTCTGAGAAGCAGTGCACCCGGGCATATGCGTCCACGGGATCCGAAACAGACTGAGAAGCAAAGAAGCTGGCTCAAATGCGAAAGATTATGGGCGCATATGCGCCCCCCATATGGCGGACAGTATGGTCGACACATGTGTCGGCCATTTGGTGCATATGCGCCTGTCATGTCGTGCATATGCGTCGGACATGTCGCGCATATGTATGTGTCGGTTATTTTGCACATATGAGTCCACTTATCGAACAGAGAGCTTCAAGCGGGATTTGGTTCTTAATCCAAAATTCAAGCAGCGTATGCAGATGTTCCTGCGCAAGTTTTTCGAGAAGTTCCTGGTGAAGGAAAAAGTGTCAGAGAGGAAGGTTTCTAAGATCTCGGCATGCGTTGTTCATGTCGGATCAGAGTAGAAAATGTTTGGAGCAAGTCCTGCAAGTTTTTTTTTTTGTATGTAGAGAGAAAACTGATATGAGTTCTCTGTAAAGACTCTGATTTTCATAGTGAATTTCTTGGTGGTGTGGTTTCGTGATTTTTTTCCATTTTCAAGCTTTTTCCCATGTAAAATTCTCATGTGTTTTTCTAACTGTTTTGTTTGTGCTTATGTTTTAAATTTTTTGTTCTAGTTTTCTCGAATTGGTGTGATCTTGTTATTCAGCGGTGTGGTTTTGTTTCTAATTGATCCCAAGCCTCGGTAAAATTGGGAATTGTTTGGCATTCCCTATCACCGCCTACCAAACTCATGCCACCCAGCTATTTCCCCTTGCCCTCCTTCCCTACCGCGTCGACTGACAGTCCCTTCCAGTATGTTTTCCTACCATTACAGCCTCGGGCTTGTTATCACCTTCTAGGCCCCCTCCTACCTACCGCTATCACCTAAGCTACACTAACTTGCTTCCATCCTCCCTGCCATCTTGCCACCTACCTCTGGTCGGCCCTCACACCATCCAGTCTCCCTACAGCCAACCTTCCCACCGCAGCCAACTCCCACAATCCCGCCAATCAATCGCAATCACCTAACGCCCTTCCATCATACATAACCGATCACCACCCCTTTGGGATACAATTCTAGTTGTACTGGTGTAGTGTCTGTTGTTATTTCTATTTCCATTGGAGTGATTGTATTCTCCTATTTTGAATTTAGCAGTAATATTAGGTTTTCCTATCGTTGTTTGGGTTAACTCTAGTATCACTTCGAATAATGTACAAACTTCTCCTTTTTTTCAGGACGAGATTTTTTTTAAATGCAAAACAATCTTGATAGTCTATACAATGAATTATTTCCCTTAGCAAGTGAAAAAAAATCTTTTTTTTATTTTTTTTTATTTTTATATGTTTGTGATACTTCATTACTCCATTTTTCGGTTTATGGTAAACGATATAAAAAAATTTCATGTCTTTGTTATATATTGTTGATTAATAGAAATCAATGAGGGATGGATGAAAGTGGTGTTCGAACAATTCATAGAGATCAACTTTTTAATATTATACACGTTTATTTTTTATTTCATTACTGTTTTAGATTTATATGATTCTCCTCATCCCATTTTCAATGTAGCCTGTAAACTACCCACGCTTGCAATTTGAAGGGCAAGCAGGTCAACAACTTCTTGATAAATGGAGAGGTCCCGGGCAATTCAACATAGTTAAAATAGCAAAACTAATGCAAGGGTCGTTGCTACAAGGTGTATTTGAGACAATAGTACTATTTTTTATGTGATATTAAAGATTTTAGTGCTAAGTGTATAAATATAAAAGTTTATGTGTGAGATATGTAAATACATAAGAATTCTGTGCTATGTATGTAAATGCCACAAATAAAAATTACTAATACAGGGAAGCCATCACATAACATTGAAAAATATGGGTCAGGCAACATTAGAATATATAACTTTTTGAAGACGCACATATCCTTCTCTAGATCGGCGCGAGACAGTTTCCCTAAGAACCAGCTATTCAAAAAGCTATCTCCTAATCCCTAGCTTTTGTCTGCCTTAGCCTTTTTTTTACACTGCAGGTTTGAAAAAAACGAACTCACGTGGACCAGGTTTCACTATCGATGGCTCTAGATGGACTTATGCTTTTGAATTTTGACTCTTCCTCAAATTTTCTTTTTCCTACCATATGCGAAGAGATCGACTTTATTATTGTCATGTACCTTGGGGAGATAACTCAGCCAGCTTTATTCGTAAAAGAATCAAATAACATTCAAAAAATTCCAAGATGGTAGAAAAAATGATTTTTTAAGGTCTATTGAAGCTATAAAAAACTTAACCAAAAAAACCTTTTGAGTAGCAAAAAAAAAAAAAAAAAAAAAAAAAAAAAAAAAAAAAAAAAAAAAAAACCCAAAAAAAAAAAAAAAAAAAANATTTAGAAAGTTCATCTCTCTAGGCAAGCACTGCCTAAAGTATGCAATAATTCTAATATCTCGCAACATGCATGCCTCCTTTTTCATAATTTTCCTGCAGGGATCCAATATTGAAAAAACAAAGGCGTTAAGATCACATGATGCTCAAGAAAATATTTATATGTGGCATCAAAGAGTGCAGTTAAAGAAGTAATTAATCATTTTACTACTCCCAATACTGCAGAAAATGAAAGATTAAGAAAATAGATTATCTGAGTTGATAAAATCAGTAGTTTCAGTCCACAAATACAACCATTGGTATGAAGAGATAATTTTGTCATCGCATAAGCAAACAAATTCAGGTTGAATAGGTAGATTTCATTATCATTAAACTAATTCTAGCCATTTCGAGATGAGTTTAAAAATCATATTAGACTGGATAGCCTTAAGGCACCAGCATAACACATTCATAAGTGGGCATAAGGCATAAGGTTATAACTCGATTATCTAGCCATGTTAACTTCGATGAACCTATTTTTGTTCATCATTATTTCTATCTATTCATTCTATTGGTACAATTCTGACTTAAGTTTAATATGCCTACACCTACCAAACCTTAGTTTTCACAATCTTATTTTCAATGGAAACTATTTTAATATTCTCTCTAATACAATCATTTCTCGCTAACTTTACAACCTATCTATTTTCATCTTTATAAGTACCAATCTCGCTTACTAAAAATTACTTCTTTGTTGATCAAAACTCAAATCAATTGAGTAAAGCCAGGACACATAGTTTTTATAAAACACCGAGAAATCTCTATTGATATTTCTCCTCATAAAATAATTCAAGGCTTTTTTACACGAGATTTTTTTAAGTAATTCGAAAAGTTTCAAGCAAAACTCACAAATTGAATGAAGCTTCACTAATACTCCTGAGTATTTGTTAAATTATGCATTGGTTTTGTATACTTGATCCAATTAGATAATTGTTGCTGCTTCATATCTAAAATGTCTTTAATAATAATTTACAAGAAAAAAATATCAAAATCACAATTAAATATCAAAACTTATGAACTATCAAAATTGAAAATTTTAATGAAGAGGCCGAAACCAAATATGAAATTGTGTGTTAAAACATTAAAAGGAGAAGGAATGAGGACCTAAAGATTAATAAAGGACTAGAAAAATGTCAGTACCAACAAATCGAGTTATACCCAATGCAGGCTAAACATTAGGACCTGCTTTTGAACTCAAGAAGAATTCAATGAATCCATAATAGATAATTTGGGAACAATTGATCTTAAGATACCTTGCATGCACCAAAGTTAATAAAGATTTATACTCTATTCAAAAAAAAAAAAAAAAAAAAAAAAAAAAA
>JXCR01025954.1:49999-60681 GCA_002079205.1 Phalaenopsis hybrid cultivar
GATACCGGAGTTAACTCAAAATAACAATAGAAATAGAAATATTATTGTTGAAATTCAAAAGTTACAACAAAGACTCATCAAAACAGGAAATAAACAACAAACAAACACAAAAGTCGCCCTAGGTTGAAGACGAGAGGTGGTGAATGCCAATTGAACAGCAGTGAGATGCCTGGTAGGGTGCTTGTTGTAGCAACAGAGGCAGATAGGAGTAGGTGGCAACAATAGAAGGGTTCGGGGTTAAGTACAGTACTAGGATGCAGTGTAAGTGCGGCCAAGAATAAGTGATGCTAAAATCAGCAGGGATCTAAAGGATTCTGCAGCATATCAAGAAGAGAATTTTGGGATTGGCGGCTGGGAGGAAAGGTTGAGTGTGCCAGTTGGAAACAGGGAAGAGAAGTAGACTACTAAGGTGAGTTGGGGGAGGATAAGTATCCCTAATGGATCAAGTTACAGTCGGAGCACCCCTCGAACCTTTGGAGAAGATCACCAACTCGGAAGAGTTACAACTGGAGCACGCCTCCTCGCAGTCGGATACAATCCTAGAAGGGAAGAGAGGGCTATGACGGCTATCCCTGACAGAAATTTGAAAGAAAACTTACAAAACATAACCCTAATTCAACAAACATACATATAAATAAAGATGAAATAAAGGAAATCTAAAAAGAATAGGGGTAAGCAATGGACATCAATTTCAGCCCCCTAAGGAGGTCGGCCAGTCTAGCCATCTCCCCCTTCCAGTCGATTCATCTGGCTCCTCCCAGCCCCGCGTCAATTTCTCGGGGTTGGGAGAGCTTTGACCTCATTTATTGAAGCTTCTAGTTCTCGTTTGTGTTTCTAACAGCACCTGGATCCCACTATCGACCGCACTTGTCTCCCAAGGCACTTGAGAGTCTTTCCCAACTTACGAGCAAACATCCACATCTTCTGAGAGTCTGCGACTAAACTGAATTGAGTCTGTGTGTCCCAGCTCTACTAATTAATGCTCCCAAAGTAATCCACGATCAACTTAGCCTGAACTGAAGTAGGGGTAGCATGAACCTTCCAGCATGGTGGTAACCCCGATGGTAAGATGTCAACTGTGATATCCTAAAATACCCTTTATCATGACTGTCTCATGTATGGAGCTGGTATCTCAGTCCTATCATCATCTGTCGTCACCAAAACTTGCCCCACAGATGATGCTCTGCTGGTATGCACTCCTATGACCTCGGGCTCCGTCAAAGAAAGTATAATGATATCATTCCTATCTTTGGTGAAGGAATGTGTGTTTTTGAATCTGAGTACTGAATCCTCCGGTCAAGTTGTCACGGTCTTCCCAACAAAAGATGACAAGCATCTATAGGGACCACATCACACCACACCACACCTGATCCCGAAGCTAGGTCTCGATCAAAAACTCCAATAGGCACCTTCGATCAATGCTGACTTTATTCTCCTTCCTCAGCCATGTCAAAAAATATGGTTGGGAGTACCGATTGCATATACTCTTGTTCACCGTGCAGCAAGTGTAAAGGCTAGCCTAATTAAACCCTACGCACCCTTAGCTCTATCTCTCCTAGACTTAGTGGAATAAAGTTCCACAAGATTGGACCTTAATTTTAGATCAAACCAAGCACAAATCTAGGGGCGTGTAGATTGTNGCCCATGATATCAACAAGGACATCCACGGAACTGTTTGCATCTATCTTGCATAAAACTTTAAGGTGGTGTTTTGCTACAACTTAGATTTAGGTTGAATAAGATTTACCGGATCCACGCTGCGAAGGAAGAACTTGCGAGCAACAGCGGTGAAATTGGTTTATTAGATCCGGATTTACATCCAAAAAAAGACGGAACGTGAGAAATGAAAACGGAACGCGAGAAAATTACATTTTAACAAAGCGCTGAATTTAATTTGTTTTTTTAGTGTTTGGCTGCATTTTGAGTTAAGTCTATGGCTACATAGTGTGCTACCAAACACCACATAAGAATTTGTCAATAAAGACCAAATGTTTTTAAAGGAGACAAAAATATCATTACAACATGCCTGTTCTCCATCTTAAAATAAATAATATGCATTCTGGCAACAAAAAAATTTTTCTTCAATAATGACTGGAACCAAATGCAGATAAAACTCACGGTAGATATGAAGTCTCATTTCCATAACAAATATGAACCAAATTTACAGGCTTTCTTTGGGGGTTTTCCAGCCAGAACAACCCATTTGGGAGGTTTTTACTTTCTGAGGAGACGCAAACTTTGACAACATGAGTGGGAGAAGTATATCGAAGCATTGCCACTAGCACATCATAACCAGTACCTATTACAAAAAGAAAGCATTATTTTATTATGAGTTATAACTTGGTATAAANCCACTAGGACCAGCTCCTAGCAAGCTTCTACCCCCTGGACATCCCAGGCACCTAATTGAAGCTCATGCCATACTTCTGAGTTTTTTTCAACCATGTCTAATTATTTTGAACTGCAACAAATCATGTGTTATATCTCCAAACATAGTAGTGACATTGGTACAACGAGCCCTTTGCCAATAAATTATTTGAAATCAAATTTGAAAGCATATAGTTGAAAAACATACAGTTTTCATCGAGATAGCGATTTAATGTGGATATCTAAGATAAGAAACTCATGGTTTTTGATCAATGTCTATGAGCATTACAACTCAAACCCTCTGTCATTGGCTTGTTGGGTTTGTTGGTATACTAGAAATGATAAAAAAAAGGAATCTTGATCGGTTCAAACTCTATCCCCAAAATCATTTCGTATACAATTAAATTTAAACTAATTACTAAACTTGAGTTTAAAATTAAAACTATTTGCAAGTAGAGAATATAATAAAATGAGGTGGCTCGCACTACCAGGAAGTCTTAATCATATATCTAAAAAAATTCACCCTAACATCATGTAAAGGAAAATTCAATTAAAGTAAATCCAATTTACCATAAAAAAATGACTCTTTTGTCCTCTTACACAGACTGAAGTCTGAAGAACCTCGCTTTTCTTAATAATTCAGATCAGATATAAATAGGTGGAAGCCAAAAAAAAAAAACTTAAAAGTTAGCTAAATAAGGTAAATTCTAATTATGTGGATTAGTTTTAATTACAAAATCAATCATTCAGAATAAAATAAGTGGCATGAATAAGATCCACTCAGTTTAGAATGCACGAATATGTCAATCACACACTATTCAGCTTAGCCATGATCAACTCAATTAGCATAAACACTAGAAAAGACTAAACACATGGAGTCCTGCTTTGCTCTCTATTTTAATAATTATTCTATTTGGCTCGTTCGCTAAATGTGAGTTAAAATGCTAAAGAGTAAAAAACAAACATGAGTTTATTTTTTATTTTTATTTATTTATATTTTTAATTTTCCTTATTAGCGCTTTGAATTCATTCAGGTTCAAATGGATAATAAATGAAACGAGCCAAAGAAGACCTTTGCTTATTCATGTTTGGCTTGTTTACACTCTTAATTTTTACCTCTTCAATAAAATAAATAGCATCTCAATCAACCACAGATTCTAGCTCGATCAAGATGGTTACGAGTTTTTAAAGTAATGGTCGTCATATGTCCTTCTAAACCTAAATAAGTCTTATCACGGATAATGAAACCTTAGTTTACTGTGAAAAGCCTGCATAGAATCTACTACTCTATGCAAAAGATAAAACTTGAATGAGCTTTATAAATATTTAAAAAAAAAATGAAATCATAGGATGTTCATTGGGGGCACGCATATATTCTTCATATACCCATATATGAACCTGAATAAAAAATATTATATACAAAGCTCATGAAAGTCCCAAATGTACATTCCTTTAAAATGCAAGCAAAATATATTCCCCAATTGGCATATAGAGCTAGACCTTTTAGCATGGATTAGGTCTTTTAAGGCAGGTTCCTTCTAATTTGTTCTGCTTGGCTTTGTTTGGTCGAGTTTGGCCTACCTCAACTAAGTTTAATTGAACCAAAGTAAGACTTAGGAAGAAAATCAGGTTGTGGTTCGAGACTTCTGGAATTTGGTCGGTTTAACCTAGTCTTATTGACCATGTTGGCGCCCATGATATCAACAAGGACATCCACGGAACTGTTTGCATCTATCTTGCATAAAACTTTAAGGTGGTGTTTTGCTACAACTTAGATTTAGGTTGAATAAGATTTACCGGATCCACGCTGCGAAGGAAGAACTTGCGAGCAACAGCGGTGAAATTGGTTTATTAGATCCGGATTTACATCCAAAAAAAGACGGAACGTGAGAAATGAAAACGGAACGCGAGAAAATTACATTTTAACAAAGCGCTGAATTTAATTTGTTTTTTTAGTGTTTGGCTGCATTTTGAGTTAAGTCTATGGCTACATAGTGTGCTACCAAACACCACATAAGAATTTGTCAATAAAGACCAAATGTTTTTAAAGGAGACAAAAATATCATTACAACATGCCTGTTCTCCATCTTAAAATAAATAATATGCATTCTGGCAACAAAAAAATTTTTCTTCAATAATGACTGGAACCAAATGCAGATAAAACTCACGGTAGATATGAAGTCTCATTTCCATAACAAATATGAACCAAATTTACAGGCTTTCTTTGGGGGTTTTCCAGCCAGAACAACCCATTTGGGAGGTTTTTACTTTCTGAGGAGACGCAAACTTTGACAACATGAGTGGGAGAAGTATATCGAAGCATTGCCACTAGCACATCATAACCAGTACCTATTACAAAAAGAAAGCATTATTTTATTATGAGTTATAACTTGGTATAAACTTTCATGAACACATTCATGAAAACAAATATAAGTAGATCTTCCACCTTGAGTATGACGTTTCAATGATTACTAAAAGTCAGAGTAATAAAACATGGCAAAAAGCATACCTTTCACCCATCCGTAAGTGTTGATGATAAGTGGCAACAATATCTTGCAAGGATTATCCGCCTCATCCACTTGATAGAACCCTCGGCGGAAGTAATCATATAAAAAAATGATGCTAGAAAAATAATTGTTTGATTCTTTTTTAGCAGACACATGACCAAAGAAGACACATCTGCGTTACAGAAAGAGTAAAATAATAAATCTTAGGCACAATCCGCTAAAACAAAAAAATTAAAATTAAGCTCAAATGTGTTGAGAAATATAAACTTGATTTATCTTAGTATCATCCTTGTACTTGATAGAATTGTAGAATTTGCTGGTGCATGCGGAAATCTAGAATCCTCTTGTATTTAGTATAAGTCTAGAATTTTCTTCTAGTAGGTAAAATGATATCGGAGTTAACCCAAAATGGAAAAAACTGAAAATATTATTGCAAAATGTGGAAACTACAATAACAAGGTTCTCATAACAGAAATAACAACGACAGCAACACACACAACACCCTAGGGTGAGGACGAGGGTGGTGGGTGGTGGGTGACGTCTGGACTATAGGGAGGGTGCAGGTTGGGGGTTGTGGATTCAACAGAGGGGTTTAGAAGGGGTGAAGTCAGTAGTTGGAAGGTAGGCAGAGGATGCAGCAGCAGCAGCAGGATGGAAATGGTATTACGACAGCATGCATGGGAACGGTCTATTGCAGCAGGTGGGCAGGTAGATGGGGTTATGGCATGCAGGGAAGGAGAAACTGAGGTTTTCGGCCACAAGTTTGAAAGCCAAGGAAGTTATGGCAGCAGGTTGGGCTGCAAGAGGGTGGTGGTGAGGAAGCAGAGAAGGTTGGTGCGCAGATAGGGCTGCAACGGCAGGGTAGGGGAAGTAATAGCAAGCTTGTGGGGAGATAGTCATCACCTGAGAGTAGATACAGCCAAAACCATAAACATATAACATGGAATGTATGTATGTATGTATGTCTGAGGTTTGTGGCCGCAAGTTTGAAGGCCAAGGAAGTTATGGCAGCAGGTTGGGCGGCAAGAGGGTGGTGGTGAGGAAGCAAGGAAGGTTGGTGCGCACATAGGGTGGCAACGGCAAGGGAGGGGAAGTCATAGCAGGGTTGTGGGGAGATAGTCATCACCTGGGAGTAGATACAGCCAAAACCATGAACATATAACATGGAATGTATGTATGTATGTATGTTTGTATGTATGTATGTATGTTTGTGTGTGTGTGTGTGTCATAGCAGATAGACAAGAGGGAAAGCCCTTCCCCTTTGGACGGCAATTTCAAGTACGGCCCCTTGCAAATCAAGGCTAAACCAGTTAGGTCCCCATGCACTCCGCATCATAGAAATCTCTCATTTATTATTTAGTAGAAGTCTGGAATTTTCTTCTAGTAGGTAGAAATCTCTCATTTATTATTGATTTTAAAACTCTAAATAGTTCTACAATTTTGGGCAGTTTGGAGCAACAACGAAGGCGCAATGCGGCACGCAGACACAATTTTGTGTCATTTGGGGCGCCAGCGGCAACGTGTCAGGGCAAAATTTTCCCCATTTTAACGAAAACGCGGGTCGTGAGATCGACCCTGAGGCCCGCGTTCGTTCGCGCAAGTAATACCCGGCTGCCCTCGACCTCTCTCAACGTCTCATCTTCCCCCGCAACTCTGAATTCGAGAGCCTCATCTTTCGTGTCTAGGGCGAAGACCGCCCTACACTCTGTCGCAGCCCGAGCTGAGAAGGTCCTCACCGAGATCAAGGTGGACTTCAAGAATGATCGTGGTAGAATTTAATGCTCGGAGATTCCTACTTCTGGAGTAGCTTCTAAAGTTGCTACATATGAACTGATGGACAACCTTAAAAGGCATGGTTCACATAACAAATATGTGATTATTTCTGATCGATGTTTAATTATATAGTATGTTATAATCTGCATTCTATATTGACGTTATAATGAATATGTTGCTTTTTCCAGCTTTTTTCTTATGTGGAAATTTGTTTTTTTCTTTATATGTTACTGCAAACCAAGGTTTTGGCCTTGTTTTAGCTCTATCGTTAACACATGCATTGAACTCAATAAAGGTTCTTGTGGCAGAAACTCAAGTTGACCTTGTTCATGCAAAATTTTGATGCATTTTACAATTTTACGAGTTGTTAGCCTGAGTTTGTGTATTAGAGTTCTTAATTTTAGGGAGCATATAATTGGCTGTTATGGTCAACCTTTTAGTATGATGGCAAACTATAAAATTACAAATTGAATATGACAAGGATTAGAATTTTATGGTGAACCTTTTATTATGATGGCAAACTATATAATTGGATTTAAATGAAACTATAGAATTGCTACTTGAATAACGATATCTTAGAACCTCTGCTCCTTTGTAACAGGGCTGGGAAGAATTTTCTATGCTCGAGAAATCTTTTGAATTTAGTTGAAGATTCATTGCCAACCAAGGAAAAATCCAACTTGAGTTTTTTGTTGTTATTAGTTTTTTTTTTCTTTAGCACTTTCGGTTCTCACTGTTAAGTAGGTTGTGTATCTGAAATTTTGTGTTCTGTTTTGAAATGAATTCTTGTTTCTGAAGTATAAAAAATATGATTATCACAGTTCTGTTTTAAACAGCTTTATTAAACATGGGCAAAATGGTCCTTTTTCCAGAAACAGCCGTCCCACAGTAGTTTTCACACAACTGCAACAAGCAGGCAGTCAACTTCCCTACAGCAGCTTCTTGGGTCAACGCAGCTGCAACTGAAAAGCTGAGAAGCTGCAGCTGCAGCTGCCCCAAACAGACCCTTTCTACAGAGCCTGAGTTAAGGTCAATATAGAATAATTTTTCACCCTAAATATCTTATTAATTGTATTTCAACAATGTGATATATGAGCTATGACAAACAGAGGAATCATCCTTGTCCAAGTTTCAATGCTCGTCGAGAGCAAGACAATTGAAGCATCAAGATGACAACTCTATTAGTTGCACAAGAATAACAAAATATTGTCTAGAAAGACTATAAAACCAAGACGGCAATGTTCTATCCCATCCAAGCCGGAAGAGAATCCTTGAATAATTTGAGAAAGGGGCCAAAAAAACTCAATAGCTCATTCTTTTCGAGTGGTGAATGAAGATGGGTTCAAGAGTCTCAAATGTGACTCCAACCAAAGAAGCATGGAAGATGCTTTCATCTTCAGACTCTTGGAGCTAAGTTTTAATTTTTATTTAAGGAGAAAGATGAATCAATTTCTAACTACTTTTCTAGAGAATTCATTATTGACAATCAATTATAAATAAATGTTAAAAATTCTAGTGATTTATGTAGATGACCCCACTTAGAAGGTAGAAATCTCTCATTATTATTGTATTTAAAACTCTCAGTCTTATCCTATAAATAAAGATGTTCTACAATTTTATACAGAGCCCAAGTTAAGGTCAATACAGAATCATCTTCATGATAAATATCTTATCCATCTTATTTCGACAATGTGATATATGAACTATGGCAAACAGAGGAATGGTTCTTTTCCAAATTTCAATGCTCACCGAGAGAAAAATTGAAGCATCAAGATGAAAACTCTACTAGTAGCACAAGAAAAGTAAAATATTGTCTAGAAAGGCTATAAAACCAAAATGACATTGTTCTAGCCCATCCAAGCCAAAAAAGAATCCTTGAATGATTCGAGCAAGGGACCAAAAAAGCTCTATAGCTCACTTTTTCGAGCAGTGAATGAATATGGGATCAAGAGTCTCAAATGCGACTCTGACCAAAGAAGCATGGAAGAAGCTTTCATCTTCAAACTCTTAGAGGTAAGTTTTAGCTTTTAATTAAGGAGAAAGATGAATCAATTTCTAATTACATTTCTAAAGAATTCATTATTGACAATCAATTAAAAATAAATGTTAAAAATGCTAGTGATTCATATAATTGACCCCACTTTGTGAGATAAAAGCTTGTTGTTGTTGGTAAAAATGCTAGTAAGCTACAAGATAAAAAGAAAACTATTTGTGCTTTAAATCCAAACTCTAAGTTCATTAATATCACCATCAAAGAAACTAAGATTCTAAAGTCTTGAGTGTGGAGAAATTAATGGCATCTTTGCAAGCATGTGAGAAAAAGAAAACGAAAGAAGAAAAATTAAAATGAAACAATGGAACAACTATTATAACTTGTCTTGAAAGAAAAAAGCTATAACAATCATAAATGTTAAAAAGAAATATGTGGCCAAGGACGTGGTCTTGGAAGAGAAAAAAGAAAGAAGAGTTGGCTACAATAATGATTCCAATTCTCCAACAGTAGAAATAAGAATAAAAATCCGAAAGCAAAAAGAAGTTATGGAAGAGGCAACTTATGGTCGAGATATGACAAATCTCATATCAAAAACTACAATTATCATTAATTCAATCATTATAGTTCTAAGTAAAGAAGTCCAAGAAAAGTAGATGATAAGAGCAACTTTGTATAAGATAAAAGTGAAGAAGAACAAACAATGTTCTAGGACAAAGATAGAGTCCAAGCAAATAAATGGTATCTCAAACTCATTGTTAGCAATCACATGTGAAAAAAGAGGCATATTTGTGGAACTCAATGAAGCAGCAAACAAAAATTTCTTGTTTGAAGATGAGAAAATATCAATAAAATGCAAAGGTAAATTTCTCATATGCTTAATAGGGAACATCATTTTATCTCGGATGATACTTCAAACCCAATATGAAGGACAACATTTTTAGCTTAGGTTATTTATTATAACAATTATATGTATGGGTGTCAATTCAGGTCAGTTGGTCGGGTTCGTGTGCGATCCGAAAATGACCCAACCCGAATAGGAACAATCAAACCCGACCCGAATAACAAACGAGCCAAAAACTAAGAACTGAACCCGACCAAAACCCTAGCTTAACGTGCTAACCTGAACTCGAACCCGAAATTTCATGCTTATTCAGGTCATGTTTGAGTTTTCGAGTTCAACCCAAACTCATCCCAAATAATAAACGGGTCGAATTCACTGACCCGAACCCGACTCTAAAAATATTTGGGTCAACCCTAACCCGAATTTTTTTAGTCGAGTTTGAGTCATGTTGGCTTGTCGGGTCAATTTTTGGCACCTCTAATTATATAATATTCACATAGAAGAAAATAGTTTTTCTTAAGGGATGATAAGAAAAAAATTAATTAACAAAGTTCCTAAGTCAAAATATTACATACATCTCCATATTCAATGTAATGTTACAAAAGGTTTGAAGCCTTGCTATAGCGATTCAACATGGTTATAACATACAAAATACATACAGCTCATCTTTGGTGGCCTTCAAATTTTTTGTTGATAAAGGAGATAGTAAGATGCCTATTTTGCAATAGTTAACTTGATCAAATTTCTAAAGAATACTTATAGGAAATAATTCCACAAAAGTTTTCCAAAGGAGTCTATTTTGAAAGCAATATAGCCACTTGAACCGAAACACATAATATTTGCAACCCTGTTAAATAGATATCTTTCAGTAAAAGTATATATTTTCTATTCTTTATTAGTGATTTTTCAAGATAAAATATTGGTATATTTTTTAAGAAGTGATGGAGGTGTCATAAAAATTTTAAGAAGGTTAAATCTCTTAATGAGAAAGAAAGTGACCTTGACGTCAAAAAAATGAGTTTCTATGAAAGAGGTAAGTTCATTTGAAAATGGGCTTAATATATTATGACAATCAAAGTATACATACTCCTATAAGGATGGCAAAATCCCCAAAACAAAATAGAATGGAAAAAAGTATGAATCTAAACATTATTATCATGGCTCAAAGCATGATCAAAAGAAAATGCCTAAATAAATTTAA
>JXCR01025954.1:61109-102671 GCA_002079205.1 Phalaenopsis hybrid cultivar
GATCAAAATGATTCATATTCCTGCATTAATTGCACTCAAAACACTATAAATAGAGTCTCACCCCTCACATGAAGGGGGAAGGCTTAAGAGAGAACTTGAGGCTTTGAAAAGGAGTTCAAGTCCACAATTATCCTCAACATCGTCGATCGTCGTCGACCACCACTGACCGTCGACAACGACCGTAGACCTCTGTCGACCACCGCCGGCCACCGTTAAATGCCGCCAATCACCGTTGACTTCCGTCAACCACGGCTTACTAGACGTCATCAGTCGACGTTGTAACGTGAAAAGCTAGTACCACTTTCCCGCTTGTGGGACAAGGGGCATATGTAATCATCAACTTGTAGTGGATTTTACAACTGGGTCAGACCCCGTGGTTTTTCACTTTTACGGGTTTTCCACGTAAAAACTTTTGGTGTGATCACAGCTCAATTCATTTTTATCTGAGTGTGTGCTGAATCCTCGTGCAACGCTAAGACGATAATCAATTACTCTACCGCCACGAATTTTCTAGCACGCATCAGGAACTATTTTGTACGTTCATGTTTCATGTGAGAAGATGATGCTTAGCAAAAATAAAAAAAAAGAATTAGTATGTATTCATAAGCTATAATTCAAGTCTCACAGGCCAAAAGTTCTATAATTCTATAAACAACAAATCGCTCGTTAGTCATGAGGCAACGTTCAATGAATAACATTTTTTAAGGTAAAACATAAATAAGATGAGCACAATTTTCTTCCTTAGTTTTAGGAAGAAGAAGAAGGTGAGCAACCAAAGATATAGAAGATGATAACAATGTACAATACATATATGAGGTAACCGAGGATTAAGATGGCATTGATCTTTTTAATTTTTTTTATGATTGTGAACTTTTAATCCATCGATTGCATGCCTATCCGGTTTCTTTAAGTATACGAGTAAAATGCAATTCAAGAACGCAATAGGATCAATGTAGCTCATTTACCAGAAAACTTCCTAAATCTTGGCTATATCTTGCAACCAATCAGCCCCGATAAAGCCAATTAAGAAGAAAACAACACCAAGTATACTAAAAAAGATGTTGGAAATGCATGGATTGCATACCTATCCGGATTCTTTAGGTATAGAATCGGCAAGTCTGCAAACAAGTAAAGATCATTAAAACCCGAAAAAATCAAAAGAAATTCAAATGGGGTGTTACGGAGATACGTACCAGGCGTCTGCTTGTCGATTATGTGAAGAGCCACGCAACCTGTAACCGTGAACTCCGGCTGGCCGACGTTGGAATCCAAATAAGCCACTCTCTTATACCTACATCCATTCATCCCAAAATGTTCCAGTGTAATGCAGGAACAAAGATCAAGAAGGACCATTAAAAACAATGAAGAAGCTGGACGGACCTCTCTAATAGAGTGTTTAGAAGAAGACGTGAGAAGGTGGCCTTGCCGCTGTGAGCAGGACCACAAATAACGGTAATGGGAGGAGGGAAAGTGGCCGAATCGTAGGTAATGTTGTCTGCTGCCTCCTGCCACGACGGAGAAATAAGAGTTCTCGGCGTTGGCGACGGAGCAGAGCCATCTCGATTCTCCCGCATCTCTGGCTCTCACTCACTCTCTCCTTCTCAATCGCACAGTACAGCGGCTTCGTAGCGTGAAGTTCTATGAATTCGGATCTAACTAAAATACAGGAAATTTCTTTTCGATTTTTTTTTAAGTTCTATAAATTTGGATCAACTAAAATGAAGCAAATTTGGCATCATTTTTTTTTTTTTTGAGCAATGGCCAAAGAGTATTAGAGGAGCTTTGGGCGACCAATATAGGCGAGTGGGGTGGTTGAATTGTAAATTTTAAATTTTGGATGATAAAAATGTTATATTTTAAGTCTTGGGTGATATGTATGTAAAACCCCATATTAAATTGAAACTTTGCATGCATATCATTACAAATTTACAATTACAAACAGAGGCATTAACAGGTAGGGCTGTCAAAAAAACTCGTTGTTCATGAATAGTTCGTGTTCGGTTCGTCGATGAGTTCATGTTCGATTCGTTTGATAAGTAAATGAGACGAACGTGAACAAATTTTTTTTCGTTTGGTTAGTTGAACGAACCAAACACGAACAGTGATGCGTTCGTTCGTGTTCGAATCGTTATTGTTCGAAAAATAAAATAATTTAAAATAATCATATATAAAAAACTAATGATATTTAAAAAATTAAATTTAATAAATTATAATATATAATAAATTAATAATAATAATAATAATATATTAATATAACATCTTAGTAATATACTAATATAGATATTATATATTTATATAATATAAGTTATACATTTAATATAATATATTATTTATATATATATATTAATATTAGCGCTCTCAAACTGGCTCGTCGCTCGCGAACAGCTCGTGTTCGACTAGTTCCTTAATAAACGAACACGAACAGTGTCTTCACGAATAATTTCGAACTCGAACTTATTTCAAACAAACTAAATTTCAAAGTAACTGAATACGAACACAAACACAAACTATGTTTATTCGTGTTTGATTTGTTTACACCCTTATTAACAGGTGCTTTTCCCTTTTAAAAGTGAGTGATGGTGAGATTTATATGTGATGTTAAAGATATGAGTGTCATGGATGTAAAAATTAAAATTTAGGTGTTAGATTTGTAAAATGCCTAATAAATGTGTGGTATGTACATAAAAGCCCCTATTAAATTATATTAGATTGTGATGAATTATAGATATGTTGGTTCAAATAAAATATTGATATTGATATTATTAATATAACTATTTAACTTAATATAGTTCATTATATGTCTATGTATACGTATAGAATCCTCTTTACTAAGCCGTTCCCTCAATTTCCAAAATTAATAATAAATTTAAGGAAAAAAAGAGAGAAAGGTAGTTAAAAGAAGAAAGTAAAGCTTTGGAGGTCTCAAGGAATTCTGTAACAGGAAAAATTATTGCATTCGGACCAATCTATGTCGTAGATCACGGTGATCTACGGTGAGGATACAATCAAATTTTTTATAAAAAAAAATTAAAAAAATTTAAAGTGGGGCCCACCGAAATACATCTTCACCATAGATCACCGTAGATCGGTGCAGATCGGACACCTCATGCATCTCTATATGCGGTGTCTGTATGCAATAATTTTTCCTGTGATAGACTCGCTGAAAAAGTTTAATGTTTCAACATAGGTTGTATTTCCCAAATTTTTATTAACAAATATCACCGAGGGTCTTGATTTCAATAAGTTTATAGTCAAATTGGTCGTCTCGACGAGGCAAGCATAATAAAGGTAAAATTAGAAATTGATTTGAGTAATGGTCGAGCCCAATTTGAGTATGATCGAGCCCAAGTCCTTTAAGCACAATTGAATGCTTTGAATGATGGATTGAATAGTCAAATAGATTCCAAATCTGACAATTGTGTTGTCAAATTTAGCAAATCATCGGGTAGAATCCAATGAACTCAACATTAATTGAATCTGACATCATTAAGACACTCAAATGCTCACAGAATGCTAGATGATAAAAAAAATCGCTCTAAGTCATAAGGTGGAGTGTTTCAAATTCGTGTGGCATTTATCGATAATGTTACTCACAAAATCTATAAATAAACCATCATTGCCTTCTTGAAATGAGTACTTGGGACCTAGACTTAAAGGAGAAAGCTAGGCAAGCTTCAAGCACTTGAGGGTTCCTAAGCTCCACCTTCGTTGGGCCGCCATCAAATGGGTGTCGTCAGCGTTAGGCCATTGCTACCCTAGCGCAACCTTTGAGTAGTTGTCACCTTAGGACCACCACTGTTGCTTCCTCGCGCCGCCATCCATTCACTGCCGCCTCCAAATTGTCATCATTGCTGATTGGCCGCCAGCGCCCTCTGAAGATAGGGAGACCACTAACATTAAGGCCACCGTTGCCACTTCTATGCTGCTGTTGTGTGATCGTGGCTATCACCATACCACCGCTGCCCCACCACCACAATTGAGACACAACCACCGTTGGTCCAATGCTGCTCGGCCTCCATTGTTGAGCCACCGTGATCACCGTACCACCGTTGTTGCGTCCATACCACAATCGACAGACTATCCACGCCTTCAGACTGTCGCTGCCCGACAACCATCGTTGAATTGTGGCCACTGTAGGGTCGTCGTCAATGCTTCTCGTTCATTTTCTTCTAACCATCACCAATGTCTAGCCGCCACTACCAAACCCCATTCATCGAACCGTCGCCACAGTCGGGTCACTGCTACCCGACCTCCAATTTTGAGGCGTGACCACCGTGAAGGGCAATCATCATCTAGCCACCGCTAATAAAGACATTGGATGTATATTTTATGGCACACAAACCCTAACATTGGTTTACCTTTGTAGTTGTACGATGGCTACCACTTTCTCAGCATCTATTGTTGCTTCCCAATGAAAGTCTCATACCACTCGGGTAACGTTGATTATGGCCATTCAAGTGTTGGTAAAGTCTCGTAACAAGCATTGACATTGTGGAATTAATTCAACTATGTCACAGCCTATGATAGTTTATCTTTTGAGTTATTCATGTAAAAAATTTTATTGTATGCTGTCATTTTCATCTTACCTGCGTCAGTAGCAGATCTTTGTACATCATTGAGATATTAATCTATCGCTCCACTGCTGATAATTTAAGACCACACAATGATTTGATTATATTCGTGAGAAAGAATTCCATCATCGAATAACTTATAAAACTTATGAAGTGGAAACCAGACACAATACTCATAAGAACGGAACATATTGTTTTAACACCTACTACTTCAGGGGGCAATCATGGAGTCTAGAACGTGAATCATCTACATCTTCCCTCCACAAAAGGCATTATCCTGCTAGCAAAGTTGTCTAATGTCCGTCTTTGGAAGACTGAGTGTGCAAAATGGATAAGTCTCACCATGAGATTCTTCAATTTCTAAATAATAATTACCAGTTAATGCCCGCACAACCATACTAAATATATTTATCATAATGTCAACAACAGAAAAATAATGCCTCACTCGAGAATACTCATGTTGGTCTCCTCCCTGTTGTGATGGGATTCCTCCTTTGATCGACCAAGATGTCGATGTCCACGATATTGTGAGTTTGATTCATCCATCTCGTTTAGCTGGATTGATCGACAACCCTTCGATGCTCACGGAAAACTTGGTTGGGCCATTCCTTGCTAACGCTCCCAACAATGTAACCTGTGATGAGTTGTAGTGCTTGGTTCGAAAAGAGTTCCCTCTAAGGGATAAAGATCATTTTTCTGCTCATTGTAATTTTCAAGAGTCTTCTCTTTTGACCGAGATAATTTTTCAATGCCCCATCCCAACATGTATCAAGCTTTTGAATATTGAGTCCTGTGATTGGTTATCTGACCCTTACAAAAATACTGACAATTAATGAACAATCATGTACACCAGTGGGCTTAAAAGCATTTTTTCTATCAACTTTTTCTAACATTCTCAAACAATAGGCTCACACATGATTCTACTCGCTTCTTTGAGGAACTCCACCTCTTAAAAGAACTCCCATGTATCTTTGTGGAGCAGTTCGTAGCAACCCGAATGATTGTCAAAAGTTCATCTCATCTCTTGGGAGTTCATTTAAAATATTTTCTACTAAACCATGTTAGATTCTATGGGTGAATCTTGAATTACTAAGAGGTGTTTTTCTTAGAGGGTTTCACTTAGAATCTTTATGCTCATCACTAATGCGTGAGATACTTTACTCCTATGTTAAACTTGTTTGTTGTGTGGAAACTCAAATTATTGTAAATATGGCTATCAATGCACACAACAAGAATTTTAAGTGATTTGGGGGCAAGCGTAAGAGTAACCACGACAATGCAGATCAAGCATTGCAATGAAAGAAGTTCAAACAACAGGGGAATCATGATCTGCCTCCTAGATCTTCAAACCATCGATGTGAGCCTCAACTAAAAAAAGAGTACATGTTACCTTACATATCGCGTTTCAATGTTTTGATTATTATCAAAGATATAAAGACCCTTAGCGGCCTCACCCTTTACAGCCAAATTTTAGGAACAAAAAATGGTGGTGTCGCTTTCGCAGGAGTCGTTATCACCAACTTGTGCCTGCAATAAGCTCAAATAAAAGATTAAAAGGCTATATTGATATGGTTACTTGGACCGATTAGTGTAACATAAGCTTGCAAGTCTGAATAATGAACATGTGCCCCAAAGAGCTACTATAGTGCAAGACTTGATTCATATTCTACTACTGTGCGAGCAACCCTCACGGATAGTACAACTTGGTTCTCCACTCACCGATGAGCAAATATTTGAGCATATAGATTTTTTCCATGAGAATCAAGACATCTTTGCTTGGACCTAGACCGATATGCCTTAAAGTTGTCCCTGAGATGATTATGCACTCCTTAAAGGGAGACCCAACCTTTAAACAAGTCATTCAAAGGGAACAACATTTTGCTTCAGACCATTTGCAAGCGATCGAGCAATAAGTCGATGAGCTTCTATAACCCAGATTCATATGCAAAGTACACCACCTCATTTGATTGACTAATGTTATCATGCTTAAGAAATTTAATAGAACTTAAAGGATGAGTGATGACTACATCAATCCTGCAAAAGCTTGACTGAAGGATAATCTCCCCTCCCTCGTGTAAATCAACCTGTTGATGCCACATTAATGCATCAATGCCTAGCCCATTGAATGCATAAAGATTTATATTGTAATTAGATCATATTGTTTGGGTTGAAAAATGGTGACAAAACATACAAATGTCTAATAAATAATGTTTTCAAATATCTCATTGGGTATACCATGGAGATATAGACTAAATACAATATTATTTGAGCTTATCATACCACCTTAGAAACTCCAATCCGGAGACACGATACAGACTAAATACAAAGATGCCCCGATGAATGACACAAGCATACATGCCGTCAAAATAGTATACAAAACATTGTCCGCGTATCCATCCCAATAGGAATGAACAAATTTCTAAGGTGAAAATTCCTAGCACACCAGTCTTGAATCTAGTATGAATTTACTAAGGAATGAATGTTTTGAAAAGTTACCAATCACATATTTCAAAATAAAACAAACCCAAGCTAATGAGGTGAGTATTTTACCTTATAATTTAATTTGATTTCATTTTCATAGTATTTTCTATAATTCAACCACACATTTTTTTGGAAATTTATCCGCTCCAAAGATTAAAAAAAGTAAAATTAATTTATTTCGTGATTTTTTTAATTAAACCCCACACATAATTATGTTGATTTTTAAATTTCCAATTTAAAAATATAGTTTTTATCAGGTATTTAAAATATATATATTAAAGCGAATGGCTGTCAAAACCCATTCACGATGAATATTAAAATTCATAGATTTATATTAATAAAAATATTATAATAAAAAAATAAATTTATTAAACGGAAATTTACATACATAACACTTAATTTAATTTATAGATAAATAAATAAATTCGACGGTGAACGTAGTTTGAGAATTCAGATCCACGGACCAGATGAGGCTGTGCAAATTCCACGTCAGATTGTCTTCCTGCTCCCTATTCTTGATCGAAGAGATTGTGATTTGGCGGGTTTTCTTCTTCCTTTATTGGCCCCATCGCTGCGCAAACTCTGCACACTCATCTGTCTCCTCATACTGAAATCCAAGCAGGAACAGTTTTCTCTGTAATGGCTGTTCATTGAGGGCGACTCTAAGGTACCATGGCTTCCCTGCTCACTGCGCGTGTGCCTCTTGACCTCAACTTCAGGCGGGGAAGGAAGTTAGCTATAGCGCGAAGCACCAGCGTTAAGGAGCCTTCAAGGAACCCTATCTCCAGCGACAAGAATCAATTTCCAGGTTTTTTTTTTATTCTATATTCCCGTACCTTCGGCTATTGAATCATCACTTTAGCATCTCCAGTATTAGAGCGTTTATTCTCTATCTCTGCAAAATTATGGTCGTACATTTTTTTTAAATGATCCGGGAATAGAGCTCTTAAGTACCAATCCTAGCAAATATTCTTTAACTGATTATCATTCTGATGAGGTTCGAGTTAAGCTTGTAGACTTGATCATTACTTTGAATTATAGTTGCTAAAAGGATTTTAAGTTTTTATTTATGTTGCTCTTGGGCGACAACTATTTGTCTAACCATGCTGCAATGTACAGGTAAGTTAGAAGCAGATGTTGTGGTGATTGGAAGTGGTATTGGTGGACTATGCTGTGCTGGACTTTTAGCTAAATATGGTCAAGATGTTATTGTGTTAGAAAGTCATGATGTACCTGGTGGTGCTGCACATTCTTTTGAAATTAAGGGCTATAAGTTTGACTCTGGTCCGTCTTTGTTCTCTGGATTTCAATCAAGAGGCACACAAGCAAATCCTCTAGCACAGGTGAGTTACTTATGGTTTGTGAATAGGGTGGTGTTTGTCACTTTAATGGATTATTTCAGGTTTGTTTCATGCAAGTATAAATGTTAGTATACACTTCTCAGAAACTTATTGTTGTAAATAAATCTAAGCTTGATATTATTGCGATTTAATCTTAGTGTTTACTAATGCTAACCTTTTTATAAGAGATAGTCAATTATATATTATTTTCATGACCAAAATGCACTTGATTTTATTTGCTTGGTGTTTGGGACCAGTGTCTTGCTCTACCATAAGTGGTTCAAAACTCTATCCGAATTCATATTTATTCAAATTTTACGATATTCATTTTATGAAGAAATTATGACCATATTTTATGAATTTATATCTTTTTTGGCATAATGTGCAGGCCTAACGCTTCCATAGGTACCTCATATGCTTTTCATGGCGTGATGAACAAGCCCAGCACACTTGTATAAATGTGATAGTTACGCCGGGATGGTGCTAACATTTAGTAAATTGAGCTTGCAAGGGACTTAAAAGGGGCAATTAAAATAATTTCTTTTTACCATACCGTGCAACTTAATAGATGTTTAAGTGCACAATGAGAATAAAATAAAAATACTAAATGCAATACTTATTGCTTCGAATGAAAGAGAAATAAATTGAACTTACAGGGCACTTTTTAGCTTGTCTACCAACATAACTAGAACCTGCCTTGTACTACTCAAAACTCTTTGAACACTTAGAACCTCTCACAAGATTGTCGGGGAAAATGAAATACGGAATACCTCTATATTTTATTTATTAACCGAAGTGACTTGCATGTGTACTATGATATAGTGATTTTGCTGACAGTTGATATCACAAATGGGTGCTTATGATCCGGGCCTTCTGGTTGGCAATCTGACACCAAATAATACAATTAAATAATGATTCAAATTCTCTGATGGCAAACCATAGAGCGCGTTTGAAGGACACAGATCACTCGGTTAGTTAAGTTGACTTTGAATTATCCTAGACGTCGAAGATGCATCTTAATTTTTTCAGGTCTCTTTAAGCAATGCCACTCTTGACTCCTGATAAAAAAAATATTTCATAGTGTGTCGACTATTTGCTCTGACTAAAGTAGATCAGGGTTTATGATAGTATAAAACTATGAAATCATGAGATCTTGATTGGATCTATCATCTCACAATCTTTTCTTTAAGTTAATAAAGGTAAAAATGCTCTTTAAAATTAAAACACGGTTATAATATACCAAGTTATTAGTCATTAATGGTCAATCTTAAATTAAAATTTCTTTTCACTGTGATGAATAAATAAGTATAGTGGCTTGGGTTTATGGGAAATGTGAAATCATATCATAAATCTTTTGCAACATAAAAACTTTTCAAGTAGTATCTTAGTTGTATTCCAATCCGTTTTTTAAATTTTGACTCGAGTCACACTTCTCTTAGATGACATGGGCACAAATTTTTGGAGCCTATAAAATATAGAACCACTATATTCTCGACAGTGTTTGTCTTGTTTCTTTTAGCCTCTTGTCCTAACTATTTATGGGGAGAGATTTGTCTTATATTCATTCATGGCATCGTTCGAAGCCTCTTTGATAACTGCCACTATTATTAGATTTCCCACTACTCTATTTTTTATTGTGCTTGTATTATTCCTCTTCAACCCTGTAAGGCAAATAAACTTCAGAAGTTTTTTTGTCTCCGCAACTTAACTCTTTTAGAACTACAACTTAAAGTACAAGGGTTTGGAAAACCATTATTAGAATCTTGTATCAAAGAACCTTCAAATATCTGTCTCTTTTTTTTTTTTGGAATGTGTTACATTTGCTTTATCTCAATTTTATCCAACTAGTATAGTTTGCTCTCCTTCAATTGCAAGTATCAGATCCTTTCTTTTTATAGAAATCACTTCGTCTATGACCTATTTTTCCTTTGATGCAATAACGAACTCGTGGAACTAAAACTCTCTCTCAAATCCAGCAATGGCATCCGTAGAGAAAACAATGCATCGAGTTTTGACATTCCTTCTTCTTGATTGTCTATTCGTTCCATTAGAATTAATCCCCCATTTTATCTCCAAGAATACTATTTTTGTCACTCCACCATTACAACTTTTCATAAGGCTTGCTCTTACCAGGAGGCTTGTTTTAATTCCCATTACCAGAAATCTTTATAGAATGAACTTGATGCCATAAGTCAAATTTATACTTGAGATTTAGTTGATCTACTTGCTCTAAAGTTGACTTTTGATAGTAAATGCCTTTAATTTATAAAATTAAACTTATTTAAAAGAGTCTTTTGAGCATGATAAAGCACAGTCTTTTGAGCATGATAAAGCACATTGTCACAATAAATAATTGTTCAAAACTTGAAGAAACCTTATGGTGACCTCCATATGTGATGCACAACTAGATTGATCAAATGCGACAGCGACAATGGATATGGGTGCAATTTCATGAAAATTTGACCCAAGGCATCTTATTCGCATGAAAGGATCACTCAACCATCACCTATTTCACCAAATATTTTGTATAAATTTGACATGTCAAAATCGCCCAAGGAGCTCCGCCAATGCCTCTCAAGTTGTTCAGAAGAATGAAATTCGCCATGCGTGAGAAAAAGATAATATTCTTAAATAGATGAAAATAGTAATAATAATTACAAAAAAAAAAAACAACAAAATAGTTTTGAAAAATGGGATAAAAAATATTTGTAAAATAAGATGAGGAAAAATAATAACAATAAGTGCGATAATAATATAAATTATTAAAACATTAATAAAGATGAAAAAAATTTTGGTCCCTATTTATGAAAAATTTGGCTTTTTTTGCAGCAACATTATCAGGTGCTTCATTGAGGGACCCAACTGATCCTCCCACCCTTCTCCCTCTCGATCATCTCTATCTCTCTCTATTTTTATTTAAAATAGCTTGTCTTTTCCCCTTGTTACATGTCGTTGACATCATACAAGGTGTAACATGTCGTTGACATCATACAAGGTGTAACATGTCGTTGATATTATACAAGGTATCCTAAACTCTAAACCCTATACAAAGCAACTTTTCTGATAGGCTTGCCAACAAATGAGAAAAGGGAAATTTACATACATACCACACATATCTTATGTATTTACATATCTAACACCCAAATTTTGATTTTTTTGATTTATAACAGCTTGGTGCTATATACCTATACATGAAAATGTGTATTGCACTTTTAAACAGATAATGATGGTGGTATTTTTTATGTGATTTTATATGTTTGAGTCGTATGCATGTAAATATGAGTGTTTTGGTGTTTGATATGTAAATGCATTAGAATTTTGTGCTATGCATGTATATGCTACATGTAAAAAAATACTGTACACATTTCGGCATACGTTTTTCTGACAACCACAATAAAAATTGGAAAGAAAGGCTTCAAAATAGCTCACACTTTCATGCAACTATTTTTGGCTGTCCATTTTTCTAAATTCATTGTTTGAAATTTCTATTTCAACTGGAGTGATTTCCCATTTTAGTATTGTTGTAGGTTCTTGATGCCTTGGGTGAGAATGTTCCTTGCGCATCATATAACTCATGGATGGTTTACATACCTGAAGGCACGTTCTTATCAAGAATAGGTCCCTCAGAGTTTTATAAGGTACGACTCCAGTCCAATTATATATTTTTTTCTTCAAAATTATGAATTGATATAAAAAATGAAATCATTTGATTTTACGAAGATTTACATACGTATCACTCAATTCCTATGTATTCACATATCTAGCACCTATGTTTCAATTTTCACATATATGCTTCCTATGCATGAAAAGGCGTATTTTACATTTTTAAAGTTACAATAGTGGTATTTTGATGTGGCATAAAAGATTTGGGTGGTATGATGTAAAAAGTAAAGTTTAGGTGTTCGATATGTTAATACATAGGAATTAGGTGGTATGCCCCCTTTATTCCGTAATGATCATTCTTTTGTCCTCATGATAAAAGAGGGATAATTATGTTCTCTTGTTATTTGTTGTAAATAGTAAGAGAAAAATGGTTTATTTCATGCTCATTCTTTGGTCGTTTAGCAGACTATAATACCATTCCTCATAAATCTACTTCTGTTAGTCTAGGAATTTCTTTTTCATTCATTGCTGAAATTCTAGTTTCATAACCATTTTTTGTTCTTTTTTGCAATCTTTTATAGGATTTGGATATGTATGTTGGTCGTGAAGCGGTTCGGGAATGGAAGAAACTTCTTGTACGTTGAGTATTTTCATTCCTTTTTTTCTTTAATATTTTCTTCCTATATATGCAGTTAAAATTATCTGTAACTCCATGGTCATGTATATATATATATATATAGTTAAATCTTGAGGTTAGAGTTCATACTTTCATTGATAAGAAAGTGGTGTATAAATACACATTACATGACCCANTGCCGGGATGGTGCTAACATTTAGTAAATTGAGCTTGCAAAGGACTTAAAAGGGGCAATTAAAATAATTTCTTTTTACCATGCCGTGCAACTTAATAGATGTTTAAGTGCACAATGAGAATAAAATAAAAATTCTAAATGCAATACTTATTGCTTCGAATGAAAGAGGAATAAATTGAACTTACAGGGCACTTTTTAGCTTGTCTACCAACANAAGACCCACATAAGAAGTAAGACTTAAATTCAGAAATACATAAATATGAAAAAGAAAGAAAATAAAGAATGTAAAAAATGCCTAATAATAACTACAACATTAATTATGCTAATAATTATAATACTCTCCCTCAAGTTAAAACATAAATGTCTTCGTGCTCAAGTTGGATTTTAAGTCGTCAAACAACAGTCGCGAAAGATATTTTGGTGAGAATATATGCTAATTGACCATTGGATGGAACAAATCGAATACAAATCTCCGCCGAATCAAGTTTTTTCTTAATGAAGCATCGGTCAAACTCTACATGCTTGGTGCGATCATGCTGGATCGTATTATAGGCGATGCTAATGATAGCTTTATTATCACAAAACAACTAGAGAGGAGCAAAAACCAACAAATGTAATTCACGGAGCATGATGCGTAACTAGAGAGCTTCACAGATACCTAAGGACATGGAGCGAAACTCGGTTTTAGCATTGCTCCGGGCCACAACCGACAGCTTTTTCCCTTTTTCGTGTGACAAGATTTTTCCATACGAATGAACAAAATCCTGTAGTTGATCGCCGATCATGGACGGACCAACCCAATCTTCATCTGTATAAATAACAACAAAACGAGAGGCGTGGCACGAAAAAACACACTTGAAATCAATGTGTCTTTTAAGTAGTGAAGGGTTTTGTGAACAACCTTGAGATGATGCTCATAGAGATCATACATGAATTTAGTCTCAATACTTCCTGCATGACAAATGTCGGGACGAGCATGAGCGAGGTAAATGAGTTCCCCACAAGACGTTGGCAGTGAGTTTTATTCACCGGAACAACATTGGGATCATCAGCCAACTTCTGATTAAGATCAGTTGCAACAACCACTAGTTTGCATAAGAGTAGGTTATTCTCTGTCAATTGATCAAACACATATTTGCACTGAGACAAACAAATAATTCTAGATGACCGAGCAACATCCATGCCTAAGAAGTGCCTAAGTGATCCCAAGTCTTTCATTTCAAATGAAGTAGCAGGAATACCTGTTAGGAACTCCAATGCTGGTAGATCATTNCCCCCCCCCCGTGAGCACGATATTTTTGACATAGACACTAAGGATAACAATTTTTCCACTGGAGGAATATCGAAAGAATATAGTATGATCCAATGAGTTTGAGAAAAACCATGATCCATTACCATCTTTTTGAACTTACTGAACCAGACCCTCGTGAATTATTTCTATCCGTAGAGGGACTTTCTCAGTATGTGCGCTTGTCCCTTGGGAAATAATAGTTAAAGCCTGGAGAGAGGCACATGTACACATCTACTGTGAGATCCCTATTTAGGAAAGCATTAATGACATCCAACTAGAGCAAGGGCCAATCCAGATTCACAAAGAGAAAGTAAGACCCGAATAATGTTCAATTGAGCAACCAGAGCAAATGTCTCATAATCAACCTCGTATGTTTATGAGTAGCCTTTGATGATCAAACATGTCTTGTTGCGTTCAAATGATCCATCAGAGTTGAATTCGATGCTAAAAATCCAACGATATCCCATTGATTTCTTACCCGAAGGAAGATCCACAATATCTCATGTATGATTCCACTAAAGGATATCCATCTCATCAATTACTGCAACTTTCTTTGAAGAGTCAACTATTGTTGCTTCAATAGTAGACGGTAAATGATGATTCATCAAGACATCAACAAACACTTTGTAGGTTGGCGATACACTATGAAAAAAGATATATCTTTTCATGAAATAAAGAGAGCTTGTCTGAGAACTCACCTCCTCATTTAGAGCGGGGTTAGTTTTGAGATGTCGCTCGGAATGGATTCCAAGCCCTGTAAGGAAGCAACGGGCTTCAGAGTAGGACCATAAGGACGAGTGCACTAAGTATGTACACGGAGGATGAGAGGAGGTTCTGGTTGACTGTTAGGTGGTGGATCCAGGGGAACCAAATGGTTCCTTGGATATAGTGGTTGAGAAATATCCACCGGGGTTGGACAAGAAATAACATCCAAGAAATCAAGCTCTCGTTCACTTGAGGCAATGATATGGAAGTAGGGTACACTTTCAATGAAACTTATAGTTTATTTGTGGCTGGATCAAGACATCAGTAGCCTTTTGAATGGTATAATACCTAAGAAAGGCACATTTTATGAATCTCAGATTGAGCTTTCTACGATTCAGAGCAGTGTTCCGAACGAAGGTTACACACTCAAAAATTTGAGTTCATGATTGATGCTTAACCGATTGGTAGGGAAACATGACATCAAGATGACTAAAGGGGTTCATATATTATGAATTTTTGTGGGGACTCTATTGATGAGATAGGTGACAGTAAAAGTGACATGATTCCAATACCTTTTTAGGACATTAGATTAAAACATATTGGAGCGAGCCATTTCAAGAATGTGTCAGTTTTTTCTCTCAGCTACATTTTGTTGGGGAGTATCTGTATATGTGTTATGATGGAGGATGTCATTAATTACAATAATTCACCTAAAATAGAGTTAAAGAATCCATGACCATTGTCAATATGAATGACTTAGATTTACGTTTTGAATTGGGTCAACATTTAGTAATGAAAGTTTTCGAAGGTGATAACAACTTCAGATTTTTTTTAGATATAGACTCACGTCATTTCGAGTGTGATCATCAATTAAGATAAAAAACCACCATTTATTAGTGTAATTGTGTGTACGAGAGGGTCCTCGCAAGTCACTGTGAATAAGTGAAAAAGGAGCGGGAGACGTTTAAAGGTGAGGAGAATATGAAACGCGATGATGTTTAGCTAATCAACAAGCCTCACATTTGAAACTAACAAGATTTTTTTTAGTGAATATCAATAGATATAAATGGTTTAAATATTAAAAATTGGGATGTCCCAAACGGTAATGTAACAATATAATATGAAATTCAATGGATTGGGAAAAACTGTAACTGTTGGGAGAAGTGCCTTCGTATTTCATGTCTTTCTCTTGGAAGAAATAAACCCGACTACTCGCTTAGCAGTTTCAATTATCCTTCTCGAACAATGATCCTAAAAGACACAAACATCAGGAGAAAAAAGAACAATACAATTCATGTTTTGTGTCATCTTACTAACATATAACATGTCACATTTCAACAGAGGAACATGCAACACAAATTTTATTAATTGATCATTTACCCGCAATAGAGTTATTGAAGTCATCAACAATTTTGACTGTCTTTCCCTGGTCAGGATAATATATTGAGAAAGCTTGAGAACATCCAACAATGTGATCCGTGACACCTTAATCAATAATTCAAGGACTGGAAAAGACAAAGAAATAAGAGCCATAAGAATGATACCTTGGCGAACATGGAAGATCGATGGATTGGAAGAGAATTGCTTGGATCCATTTAGTTTGATTAATTGCTCCATTCGACTCTTAAGAGTGTCAGATGATTCTGGATTGTTCCGAGCGGAGGTAGGTTGAATTGGAGTAGAATCAGGTGTTGTAGTAAGAATCGTAGCAATGGAAGATTTGGTTGATGATTTGTGTGTTGGTTTTCCATGGAGTTTCCAACATCTGTTTCGAGTATGGTTTGGTTTGTGACGGTAATCACAATTGGAGCTAATGACATGAGACAACATGAACGAGTGTTGAGTACTATTAGTGACCATGATAGATGATTTGACTGAAGTGGAAATGTCAAGCATGACAAGTAAATGTCTCTCTTCGCATCGAATCTCTGTGAAAACAACATGAGCGGAAGGAAAAGGTTCCCGACCAAGAATACGACCCCAGATTTCATCAAGGTCTTTGTTAAGGTCCGCCAGAAATTAAAACATATGATCTTTTTCTACAATTTTCTGAAAGAGGGAAAAGTCTGTCAGAGATTCCCACATGTAATCATAATATAAATCGCATTCCATCCATAAGGCTACAAAATCATTATAGTACTGGGTCACAATACTTGATTCCTGTTTTGCCTCGCAGATCTTCTTGAAAACATCATAAAGTTGGCTGGAATTCCTTATATTTGAGTCAGTATCTCGAACTGCAGTCCATAAGACACTGACAAAAGGAAGAAACATATATGAACGCTTAATTGTAGTCTTTATAGAGTTAATCAGCCATAACATGATCATGAAATTCTCCACTTTTCGTGTTTCATACGTTGGTTCAGTTTTTGGAGGTTCACTAATTATTCCAATAAGATGAGCGAATTACTCACATTTCTTGACGAACAAAGAGACGATTTGGGACCATTGGAGAAAGTTACGTTCGTTCAATTTGTGGATGGTGATTAGGAAGTTCATGTGGTTTTCCGTACCTTCGGCCTGTGGAGGGATTGAGATCAATTTTGACCTTTCGGTGGACTCAAGAACACTGTCGGGAGAAGCTCAACGGTACAGAAGAATTTGCCATAGTTCTAACTGAGCCAAAAGTGATGTTGAGTTGTCAAGAAATAGAGATCTCTGATCGAGGACAAAATGATGGAGATACGGCGGCTAAAAAGGAATTCCGGCGGTTGGAAACCGACACCAATCAGTCCAGCGGCCTGTTGGAGGGAGCTCCAGCTGGTTGGAACAGGATCCCGTCGCCTGGAACCAAGCACCGATCCCGAGCGGTGCATCTGTCACAACAAAAACTCTCGACTCAACTCTAGCGTTGCTTTTGTCTTGGTGATAGCCTATGACTCGACAGGAGAGCGGTAGGCGGCGCTCGCACGCACGCGCACACACATAGATATATATATATNACGCGCACGCACACATAGATAGATATATTATATATATATATATATATAGATTTTAGGTCGCTTTGATCAAGCATTCCTATTGCGTTTATTAATACTATAAAAAAGCTTTAGTCATAGCATACTTTTGACCATAGGAACCAGTTTGATTAAGCATCGGTTTTCACTTGGAAGGGCTTTCCAAAGTCCTGTAGACATAGCATTGGTGCTGAAANTTTAGGTCGCTTTGATCAAGCATCCGTATATCGTTTATTAATACTAAAAAAAAGCTTTAGTCATAGCATACTTTTAACTGTAGGAACCAGTTTGATTAACCATCGGTTTTCACTTGGAAGGGCTTTCCAAAGTCCTGTAGACATAGCATTGGTGCTGAATTTAATTGTCTTTCAAATATTGCGTATTTAGTGAATAGATCCCGCTAGTCATCCAATAAGTCTTCTATATGGGGCATAGGAAAGAGAAATTGATTGTAATTTTATCGATTGCTTTGTTGTCAATACACATCCTCTGGGAGCTGTCTTTCTTCAACCAATTTATGTAAATACTGAAGTTTAGGTGTTAGATATGTAAATACATAGGAACTGACTGCTATGTATGTAAATCTTTCATGATTAAAATTGCTTTTTTTTAGGATGCGACGCTTCCCATGTCTGGTGCTGCAATGGCATTGCCCCCACTTTCTCTGCGAGGCGATTGGGGTGTTCTTTCCACAGCGGCAACAAGATATGCTCCTTCATTAGTGAAGTCATTAATTCAAATGGGGCCTCAAGGAGCTCTACGAGCTTCTAAGCTTTTGAGACCCTTCTCTGAGATCCTTGACTCGCTGGAGATTAAAAACTCGTTCATTCGAAATTGGGTGGATTTGCTAAGCTTTCTCCTTGCGGGGGTGAAGTCTAATGGCGTACTTTCTGCTGAAATGGTAATTTTATATTCGAGTAAAGTGTCAAAATAGCCCCAGACTATTTATGTGGGGTCTACAAATAGGATTGACGGCAGATTCATTTTGTGTTTATGAGATTTAATTCTAAGGGACTCTACAAATAGGATTTATCAAGTCATGTAAATCCTAATTTAATAGAGAAAATTAAAATGTAAATATTATTTTGCATGACAACTGTTAAATCTTGCTAAACACTGAAATTCTTTGAGTGCTTCTATAGTATTTAAGATTTGTGTGAGAAAAATTGTAAATACATTGTATTATCTGAATGGTGAGATTTAATAAATTCTGGATTCAACTAATATCGGGCTAAAGATGCGTTATATAAAAATTGTAGCATTTAAAATTTGCAAAAGCTATTCGGTAGTATTTAAGCTAAATCTTTCTTATTCTTGCCTAAATAGTATAACAATCAGCCTGTTAAACATTTGCAAGCAATCTACTTCAATTAGGATTACTGATTTTAATCGTATTCTCATTTATGATCAATGAAAAGAATTTCATCAATAAAGATAATATTTCTCTTAGTTTCATTTTCTACTCATAAACACTAGTAAGTCAAGGTGAGATATGCCATTCACTCCAGGTGAAAGGAAATAGGTGAGGCTCTTGCCTCTTCGAACTCAGTTGGCAATTTAAAAAAAAACAATATAAATAAAATGTTTATGATATATATGTGTGTGTGTGTGTGTGTAAAGCTCAACATGGTCCTTCCAGTTTTTATGGGTTTTTGTCCCAAACTATTTAATATGCTTAATTTAGTCCGTTGACTTCTCAAATATGATCCAAAATAGCTCATCCATTGGCTTATTTTGGTTTAGATTTGATGAATCATGAAATTTAATTGAACTCATTTATAATTCAGGACTAAAATGATATCATACAAATACTTTAGAGACTAAATAGTTCATCTGTTGCATAAAAACATGCCTCCACTTATATATCAATATCCCTTCTATGAATCACTTAAATGTTCACCTTCCAAGGATTTGTTTGAGACAGCTTGTTGGTTGCTTTGTGGTTAAAAAAACAACCAACCAAATGAAGTGCCCATGTAGATGGCATTTTTTTTTTTGGACAACTTTTAACAAAATTTTATCTTAGAAAGGCTTTTTTTTGGAAAAAGGCATAATTGGAACTGTGGTCACTAAAATTACTTTTAGTATTTAAATTTTCCTTGCTTTTAATGGCAAAGCTAGAAAAGTATAAGCTACCCCAATCAAAGCCTGGAAAAGCTGCTTGTAACTATATGAGTGTCGTTGTATCCATCTTCAGAATATCAGCTATAATATAGAATTTATGGTTTGTTTTATTTTGTTTTTTTGTTGTACTTTCTAGGTTTACATGTTTGCAGAATGGTACAAAACAGGATGTTTGCTCGAGTACCCTATACATGGAAGTGGAGCAGTCGTAGCTGCGCTTGTTCATGGTATTCAGAAATTCGGCGGAAGGGTTGCACTTAATGCTCATGTTAAAAGAATTTTGGTCGAGAATGGTCGAGCTACCAGTGTTGAGCTAAACAGTGGTCGTGTAAGCATTTTATTTTAGGGAATTTTACGTACATACCACACAATTTTTATTTATTTACATATATAACGCCCATAGTTTGAGATTTACATTTATAACACTTTGTCATCCTAAATCTATGTATGAAAAGGTTTATTTCACTTTTGTAAAGGTAGTGATGGTGGTATGTTTGATGTAATGTTAAAGATTTGAGTGGAATGCAAATAAATATGAATGTTTAGGTGTTAGATATAGAAATATATATGATTTGTGTGACATGTACGTAAATACCCCTTTGTTTTACTATATTGGGGAATTTACATGCATTCCGCCCAGTTCCCATGTATTTATATTTGTAACTCAACTTTGTTTTTTACATTTATACCTCCCAAATTTTTTATATTACAACAAAAATACCATCAATTTAACTTTCAAAAATTGAAATACAACTTCTCATGACATGTACAGTAGTGGTACATATGTAAAATTTGAAGTTTAGATGTCAGATATGTAAATACATAAGAATTGAATGATATATATGTAAATTTTCCTTTATAATATTTTACGGAATTTGTTTGTTCATTAGTTTAACTTAGTACACGGCAAGTAAATCATTATTACAGATTGTGAGAGCCAAAAAGGCTGTAGTCAGCAATGCTTCTATGTTGGATACTTTGAATCTGTTGCCACAGAATTCCATCGCGCCTTCTTACAGAGAAAAGATAGAGGAAACCCCACTGTGTGAATCATTTATGCATCTCCACTTGGGTTTTGATGCACAGGTGAGGGTTATAACCACTACTTTCTTTAAATTTCTCTATTTCAGTCTCTTTTTAAATATGTGAAGATATAATTCTTGCTCTACTTTATATTTAAGTTGATGATATTTGATTTCCCTGTTTTTTAACATTTTCTATTTTAATTTACATTTTTGTTTTTGGGTCATTTACATGCATACCACCCAATTCCTATGTATTTGCATACCTAACACAAAACTTTGCTCTTTTACATTTATACCACTCAAATCTTGCCTATCGCTTTAAAAAAGTGAAATACACCTTTTTATGCCTAGATAAGATGGAATATTTATAAAAATTGAAGTTTACATTTTAAATACGTAAATATAGTGTGTTATGGATGTAAATCTTCCTTTTTTTGTTTCTTTTTTGATATGCTTCATTTTGTTTGGCTGCTTTTCAGTTATTTAGGAGGGGTGTAGCTGTCTTACTAAATTATGTCTTACTTATAAATGCATTCGTGGAAGCTTCTATGTGACGTTTTGCAGTATTTGATGGCAGCTTCCAGAGCCAAATTGTTCCAGAGGTCTTAGTATATTGCCTTTTATCGTTAAATGGTATAAAACGAAATATTTTTCATCTTATTTGTTCTGATAAATATTAAACTATTATTAATTATCACTTCCGAACATTGGCATGTGAAGTAGTCTCATGTGCATTACTAATGGATTATACTCTTTGTTTGTTATTTGCTGGAAATTCTAACAATTTTCACTTAATTCTCTTAAGGGTTTGATTGAATTTTATTTTCTTACATTTTAAAGTAATTTTGTAGTTGGACAATTTAAAGTAATTAATAAATTCTACTAAATTCTTAAAATATATTATTTTTAAGGGTAACTTACTTGCATGCCACATAATTCTTATATATATACACATCAATCATCTAAAGTTAGATATTTACAAATTAACACTTTGCCATAATTACATCAAAACATATGCATGAGAAGCTATATTTCACTTTAAAAAAAGTTAATAGTGGTAGTATTTTATATATGCCGTTAAAGATTTGATTGTTAAATAAGTAAATATCAAAAGTTTAGGTGTTAGATATATACATGTATAAGAATTATGTTTTATGGATGTAAACCCCTCTCTATTTTTAATAGTCAGCGAAACTACGATTTGCTTGCTTTACTTTTTCTAATTTTGAAAAATCAGAAACTATGACAGATTTTCATAAGAAATTCTTAGAATATAATACAAGTAATTATGTATTAATTTGTATACACCCCAAATGCATAGTGCACAATATATTCATTGAACTTTATTTATATGCCTCAATCCAATATCATTGATTGATTATATTAAATAATTATTTTTAGTTGTCTTTATGATTTTTTTTCTTAAATAATACTCTACGGCCTATTATTTTTAGGGGCATTTGCTTACATACCACACAATTCTTATATATTTACATATCTAACGCCTAGACTTTCGTATTTACATGTATAGCACTGAAGTCTTTAACATCAACTAAAAAGTGCCACTATTACTGACCTTTAAAATGTGGAATACATTTTTTCATGCATTGTTTTATAACACTAAAGTGACATAAATGTATGTCAAACTTTCGGTGTTAGATATGTAAACAAGTGGATCTTCTTCTTTGTTTTTCTCTGCAATCTATCTTCTACAGCCAAGAAAAATACAAATGATGATTATGCAATTCATTGGCATATCTAACACCTAAAGTTTGATATTTACCTTTATAATATTTTGGTGTTATAAACTTATGTATAGAAAGGTGTAATTTTAAAATGTTAGTAATAGTGAAATTTTTGATGTGATATTATGCATGTAAACATTAAAGTTTAGGTGTTAAATATGTAAATATACTAGAATTGTGCGGTATGTATGTAAATTCCCCAATCCTTTTTTGTTTGTTACATGTGGTAAGCTGGACAAGGAAAGGCTGATGAGCTAGTGATTGTTTGGGATCATATCCATTTTTTATTTTGGTTTTTACTTTTTCTTTTATTTTAAAAATATGTTTGTTTAGTGTAGTTTTAATGCTTTTATTTTTTATTTTCAATAATAAATTCACTTAGCTTTAAAACACTCAAAATACCTACAAATTATTTTGAGTGGTTTTAAAAATATATAAATATGTTATAATATATCAAGCATGTTTATTTTNAGTGTTAGATATGTAAACAAGTGGATCTTCTTCTTTGTTCTTCTCTGCAATCTATCTTCTACAGTCAAGAAAAATACAAATGGATGATTATGCAATTCATTGGCATATCTAACACCTAAAGTTTGATATTTACCTTTATAATATTTTGGTGTTATAAACTTATGTATAGAAAGGTGCATTTTTAAAATGTTAGTAATAGTGAAATTTTTGATGTGATATTAAAGATTTGAGTGGCATGCATGTAAATATTAAAGTTTAGGTGTTAAATATGTAAATATACTAGAATTGTGCGGTATGTATGTAAATTCCCCAATCCTTTTTTGTTTGTTACATGTGGTAAGCTGGACAAGGAAAGGCTGATGAGCTAGTGATTGTTTGGGATCATATCCGTTTTTTATTTTGGTTTTTACTTTTTCTTTTATTTTAAAAATATGTTTGTTTAGTGTACTTTTAATGCTTTTATTTTTTATTTTCAATTATAAATTCACTTAGCTTTAAAACACTCAATATACCTACAAATTATTTTGAGTGGTTTTAAAAATATATAAATATGTTATAATATATCAAGCATGCTTATTTTCAATTAAAATCATATATGAAACAAAATAATAAAAAATAATAATAAAACAAGAATAAAAAGTGATCCCTAAGGAACTTTAAATAGAGATGAGAAACATAAGATAAATCAGATAAAAAAACGAGAAAAACTAATCTCAAAGCAATTTCAGCAGCTTTAAAATCCATTATTATAAAATTTGTTGAACTCTTTTTTTTTTTCCGGCGGCATTTACGTATATACCAGCCAATTCATATCTATGTACATATCTTACACCTAAACTTCTCTTTTCATATTTATACCACTTAAAATTTTCATATCACATAAAAATACCACCATTTTAACTTTTGGAAAGTGAAATACATTTTTCTATGCATAGATAAGATGTTATACATGTAAAAATTGAAGTTAATGTGTTAGATATNCCGGCGGCATTTAGGTACATACCAGCCAATTCATATCTATGTACATATCTTACACCTAAACTTCTCTTTTCACATTTATACCACTTAAATCTTTCATATCACATAAAAAATACTACAATTTAACTTTTGAAAAGTGAAATGCACCTTTTCATGCACCTGGAAGGTGACTTGTATGTAAAAATAAAAGTTTAGGCGTTAGATATGTAAATACAAAAGAATTGATTGGTAAGTATGTAAATCTTCCCATTTTTTTAGGGCATTTACATACATACCACCCTATCGATTTGTATTTACGTAACACCTATATTTCTCCTTTTAACATTTAAATCATCCAAATCTTTCATATCACATAAAACTACCACCATTTTAACTTTTGGAAAGTGAAATACTTTTTTCTATGCATAGATAAGATGTTATACATGTAAAAATTGAAGTTAATGTGTTAGATATGTAGATACACATNCATTTAACTTTTGAAAAGTGAAATGCACCTTTTCATTAACAAGGAAGGTGGCATGTATGTAAAAATAAAAGTTTAGGTGTTAGGTATGTAAATACAAAAGAATTGATTGGTAAGTATGTAAATCTTCCAATTTTTTTAGGGCATTTACATGCATACCACCCAATCGATTTGTATTTACGTAACACCTATATTTCTCCTTTTAACATTTAAATCATCCAAATCTTTCATATCACGTAAAAATACCACCATTTTAACTTTTGGGAAGTGAAATACATTTTTCTATGCATAGATAAGATGTTATACATGTAAAAATTGAAGTTAATGTGTTAGATATGTAAATACACATGAATTGAGTGGAATGTATGTAAATCTTCCATTTTTTTTTCTTTCTAGTAAGTATTAAACGACTATACTCCGACAGATAGCTTAACATGTTTCCACTGCTCTTTCGTTTGCAATTCAAATGCAAAATCATTGTTTTTCATGCGATATTGTTATTTAAATATTGAAATGAAACATAATAATAGATTGCTTTTAGAATCATATCGGCAAAAAATGTTTCATTTTGCAAATTTACAGGCTGTTCCTGAGAATCTGGGCATTCATCACATAGTCGTAAACGATTGGAGCCAAGGTGTTGATGCTGAACAGAATGTGGTGTTAATTTCGATCCCTAGCATGCTCGGAAAAGAGCTAGCGCCCTCCGGGAAGCATTTACTGCACGCTTATACTCCGGGGACTGAGCCTTACAACTTGTGGGAAGGACTCGACCGCCGGAGCGCCGAGTATAAAAGGCTCAAAACAGAGCGATCAGAGGTACATTAAACCTTGTATGCTTTTTTATGGTATTTACATGCTTACCACCCAATTTCTATGTTTTCGCATACCTAACACCTAAACTTCACTTTTTTACATTTATGCCACAAACCTTTTGTATCTCGTTGGAAAAACCACTTTTTTAACTTCAAAAAATGTTCAGCGTACTTTTTTATACTTAGGAAAGGAGGTATTTATGTCAAAATTGAAGTTTAGTTTTTAGATATGTAAATTCAAAGGATTTTCTTGTGTTTTCAGCCGTTAGTTCCTCGTCTTTTTCTTTTTCATCCAGCTTTGTTTTCTGCACGGAAGTATTTGCTTTGTTGAGACATTAGAAGAACATTAGAAGAATATGAGCAACTCATTATCCTAAATGATTTTGTGTTAGCCTACTTAGCTGCTGTTTAAATTTTTATAATGTCAACCCAATTCTTGCTCTAGTGATACATGTTATAGCAATGAATATTATTAGGTGCATATTTATCACTCTAAGTTGGAAGATTTACATACATACTACTCATTTCCTATGTATTTACATATTTAACATCTAAATTTCAATTGTTGTACATACCACCTTACCGATGCATGAAAAGGCGTATTTCATTTTCTTAAAAGTTAAAATGGTGATATTTTTCACATATTATGAAAGATTTGGGTGTTATAAATGTAAAAAACAAACTCTAGGTGTTGGATATGTAAATACATAGGAATTGGGTGTTATGTATGTAAATGCCCCTTATAAGTTTTGTCAATTTGGAAGGCTTCTTTCTTGTGGTGCTTTTAGTGGGGAAAATATGTTGTTGGTTATAGTTTTTGTGTTTATCATTTTGTTAATCACTAAAAGTAATTTGTTGCCCTTTGATATTGATTTTAACTAGTGGTGAAACTAGGGAGAGGCTGCTGTCTCTTTATATTCGAGAAAAATTATATATAGTTACGTTTAATTTGAAAATTTTACCCTTAAGCATCTTTCAATGACATATATTATAGAAAATTGGGGCATTTACATACGTAGCACACAATTCTTATGTATTTACATATCTCACAGCTAAATTTTTATATTTTCAGACATAACACTCGAATCTTTAATATCACATAAAATTTAACAGAATTATCACTTCTTACAAGTAAAATACACATTTTCAAGTATAAGTTTAAAACACTGAAGTGTAGGTGTGAGATACGTAAATACATCACAATTGCGTGCTAGGTATGTAAATTCCCCAACTCAAGTTACAGAAGACAGGGCGTATTATATTACCATTAGCTGACATCTCATTCCGGTTGAGATTAGCTACTTTCCTATATAAAAATGCTGTCTATTATTGATCTTTGCAGTCCAAAACTCACAATAGTACTTGCTATATATTAGATAATGATATGAGTATTTGAAGGGCATTTATCAAAAAATGTCAGAGCAAAAAGAAAGAATGAGGCATTCACACATCTAACACCTTAATATTCATATTTACATGTAAAGAATTGATTGCTTTTGAAAAACCTTGCCCATTTCATTAATACTTGGGCTTATATAGAGCTTTACAACATTTACAAATATATCCCTAGACTTTTCTATTTATTGACAATGTCCTATATATTGGATACAAATCCCAACACTCTCCCTCAAGATGAGAAAAACTTAGAAAAATCTAATGAGCTAAGTCATTTTGGTGAGGCAGTGAGCCACTTGCTCATTAGTGGCTACATGACTTAGCTCCAGTAGACCATTATTCAACTTTTCCTTGATGAAAAACTTATCAATCTCCACATGTTTGGTTCTATCATGTTGCATTGAGTTGTTGGCGATGTTGATCATTGACTTGTTGCCACACAACTTCATTTTAGCTCCTTGGTCCGCCTTGAGCTCTACAAACAAGGCTCTCAACCACATTATCTCAACAACTCCTAAGGTCATGACCCTATACCCTGCCTTTGCTTTTGTCCTCGAATAATCTCTTCTGCTCCACGAGTCACTTCAATTCTGATGAAGTATCTTAGTTGTCCCAGATTCTTCAACTTAAACTCGTTGCCCAAACTTGTCTTCAGTTGAGCAATCTCTATTTCGTTATCCTCAGTGGCAATCATATCATCCATATACACAGCAAGAATAATAATGTGACCACCATGTCGTCGGAAGAATATTGTGTTGTCATCATTGATTTGATGATAACTCATGCCCACCATTGCTTTCTTGAACCAGTGAAACCAAGCTCGAGGAGACTGTTTCAAACCATACAATTACTTTCTCAATTTACATACCTTGCTCACTGTTTGGTTCGTTTTGAAGCTGGGGGGTATCTTGATGTGCACCTCATCTAGCAGATCCCCATGAAGAAATGCATTCTTCACATCCAGTCGATGTAAACCCCATCTGCCATTCATAACTATAGAGAAAAGTGTTTTGACTGTGCTCATCTTTGTCACTAGTGCAAATGTTTCATCGTAGTTGATGTCATACGTCTAACTATACCCTTTCACCACCAACTATGCTTTATAGCGATCAATTTTTTCTTCTGAGTTTACTTCACTGTGAAGACCCATCTTCACACCCGACTGCTTTTTTTCCATGTTGGTAGCAACACAAGCTTCCATGTCTTGTTCTCATCGAGAGCACCAAGTTCCTTCAGCATTGCAGTCTTCCACTTTGGGTTCTCTTTTGCTACCTGCCAACACTTGAGTCTAGAGACGATGTCCAAGATGTGATGAATGCTCCATGTAAAGGTATGAGACAAACTGAGCAATGTCATGTGAGAAACCACGATGATCATGAGAATAACGATCAGGGGGATGACCTGCATTGTTGCGAGAGGTCCTCCTTGAAGTTATGGGAGTGGAAGGATAACAGAGAGGAATCATATCACCTGTGTAATCAAATTCTGAGGTGAATGGTGTAGGTGTCTCAAAAGTTGAGGTAGACTGAGATAAGGGACTTGTTGGCACGAGTGACACAACAAACATTGTTCCCTCATTCTGCCTTTTTTTTCCCTTATATAGACCCTTAACTCTCCTTGAGTTTGAGTCCCACCACTATCGGGCACATTTTTCTCATTTTTCAGCTCTTCCTCAGTCGATTCTTCTTACACAATGGGACAAGGCACCGTTCCTACCTGTACCAATCTTTCACCATCACTACTCTCTCCCTCTTGCCTCGTACCTCCAATATTTGAAGAGTCATCAAAGGGTGAGACTATCTTGAAGGTCTATTATGATTTGAATTCTTCAAAAGTCACATCCATACTCACAAACAGTCTCTTCTCTATTGGGCTCGAACTAACATACCCTTCTATGTGGTAGAATAATCGACACAATACACTTCACAACTCTAGGATCCAACTTCTCTATCGATGTTCTATCATCATTCACAAAACATACACAACTGAATACTTTTAATGAGAGGATCCCACCATTATCTTCTTTCAACAGTTCACGAGGAGATTGTCATTTCAACACTCTTGAGTGCATTCTGTTGATCAATTGAACAACTGTCAAAACTACTTGCCCCTACAAATACTTTGAGACATTCATTGAGATTATCATGCTTCTGTTATCTCTAGAAATTGTCTATTCTTCCTCATTACTACTCCATTTTGTGTCGGCGTGTATGAACAAGTGGTTTGATGTTATATCCCTTGGGCTGATAACTACTCCCCAAACATCTTGTTTGTATACTTTGTTTCATTATCAGAACTCAATACATTCACCACTGCATCGTACTGAATTTGAATTGTCTTGTGAAAATCTTTAAAGCAAACAAACACATCATTTTTATTTCTCATCAGATATAAGTAACACGAGAAAAACAATCAATGAAAGTCACAAAATTTCTATAGTAATTCATCGAATTTGTAGAACAAGATCCACATATATCTGATGGTACCAAGTCAGAACACAAGAACTACTATTGCTAGAACTAACATAAGAGCTCTTAATGTGCTTACCAAACTCATATGCATCAAGCACAATAGACTAAATGAAGAGTGTCACATGCATTTACATAAAAGATACAAACTACTCAACAGACTAAATGAAAGTGTCACATGCGTTTGATGTAGCATCAACACATTCTCTACACTCGTTCCAGATCCTCCTACTCCAATACTCTCTTTCATGGATGTCAATTTGAGTTCATCCCCTCTCTATCTAAGTACCAGGGTCCACTATGTCATGTGTTAGTCCCAGATCTCCTGCCTATCACTTTCTCCTGAAAGATCACCTTAGGAATATCAAATAAAACAACACATTTTAGTTCGAGTATAATAACACTAATGGATAAGAGGTTCACTAGAAAGTAATGAGCATGCAAAATATTGGACATAATCATAGAATTGATACATCTCATTGTACCCGTACCAAACACAGGTTGTGTTATACCATCATCAGTCTGAATGCCCTTTGGAACTGCTAGGTGAGTATATGAAAAAAACTTACTAGCAGCACCTGTCACATGTTTAGGTGCACTAGAATCTACCATCCATTTTGATGATTTTGTGGTGGATATAGAGCTAAGAAAATGTGTATCATAAATACATTTGACTGAGTGTGCATAAATAACAATATTTCCCATTGATGGCGATAAGGTGGATGCATCCTCAATCACATAATCTATTGCTCTCAGCTTCCTCTTCAACCTCTCTAAGAGACTGTAATCTTCATCGGTAAAGAACACCCTTCTCTCCCTCGTTCTTCGCTACCATCAGATTCACCCGGTGGCCCCCTTTTCCACCATTTTGGGCCTTGCAATTACGACCATGACCTCTAGACTATCCACGTCCACCCGTCTCACTTTCCTTGGGTGGCTTTAGACAAGAGGTGTTTCATTTCTCCATAGTTGTAGCACCTGCGGGTCTCCCCCTGGACAACTGTCAGATATGAACTCAAGGTAGCCAAAACATATAATGTACCTGAAAGACCACTTGTCTTAGAGTGTAGCCTCCTGCAACTCTCCTCCTGCAACATCGCGGCGATGAGCTCATCCAGTGAAGGAATCATTGTCTGGGCTAGGAGGACCGATATCCTCTGATAAAAAATTGAGATTCAGATGAGCTAGAAATTGCGTAGTCCTCATTTGTGCAAAGAACTCCCCCTTCTTGCACCCCAGATCACCACAACTTAATATAGGTGAGAAGTGATCAAAATCTTATCACAGCCGCTTCAGCTCTATGGAGTGCTCCGGAATCAATTTTTCACCTTATTCCACTACCTCTATGTCACACTGAATTTGAAACACTCTCATATGGTTTTCAGTCCCAACATAGTTCACCTTCAGCTTTGCCCATATATCATTTACCTTCCGAGTGTCATCCACTAATGTCGCAATCGATGGAACCATTGAATTGGGTAGCCAAGTGTAAATCAATGCATGTGTAGTCCTCCATCCCCTCAACAATATCACTCTTTGGCTCGATTCCCGTGAGCTATTCTTCTAGTCTCTTCCCTACTAAAGCAGCCTCGAATTGATTGCTCTTGAAAAACTTTACCCATTTCATTAACACTTGGGCTTATGTAGAGCCTTACAATATTTACATATAAATCTCTATACTTCTTCTGTTGACAAATAGAACTCCATATTAAATATAAACCTCAACAACATGCATACCAATCAAATCATTATCATCACATAAAACATACAACTATCACTATCTTTTAAAATGTGAAATACACCTTTTCATGCATAGGCTGAAGACACGAAATTGTTTTAAGTGTATATATTAAGAATTATGCGTTGTATGTATATAATTTCTCAAGTAAAATACAACAGGGTGGAAGAAGATATAACAAATTCATTTGGATTTGTCTAGTTCAAAACTTGGTGCGAGTAGGAGAGTGGCAATGAAGTTTCTTCTGTGTCAGTACAATTTGAAGGTGACACAATGATCTTAAGCTCTTCATGTTTGTGCATTTTTCATCATAGGTGATGTGGAAGGCTGTCGAGCGAGTTTTGGGATCCGGTTTCAATCGCGAGAAATGTGAGGTGGCATTGGTGGGAACACCATTGACTCACAAAAGGTTTCTAAGAAGGCACAGAGGAACATATGGACCCGCCATTAAAGCCGGCGAGAGCTCGTTTCCCGGTCATTCGACGCCCATTTCCCGTCTCTTCTGCTGCGGCGATTCCACCTTTCCGGGCATTGGAGTCCCTGCTGTTGCAGCCAGTGGTGCCATAGTGGCCAACACTTTGGTTCCCTTGTCAAAGCACCATGAGCTTCTCAATGAGCTTGGAATTTGATCATAAAGTAAGAGTTTACATTTTTATGGAAGATTTACATACAAACCCCACTCTATTTTTTTGTATTTACATTACAAGAATTTGTTGCAGGAGTGGAAAGGTGAAGGCGAAGCATCATCAGTTCATTTTTCAGATTCTGTTGAGTTCATGCTGATGATGGATGAGATTCATTCATTTACTGTTATTCATGGAAGATTTACAAAGATACCACTCAATTTCTTTATGTTTGCATATCCAATATGCATATTTTAAATTTTACATACATGCTACCTTACATATGCATGTAAATGTGTATTCCAGTTTTTAGAAGTTAAAGTGGTGGTATTTTTGTGGTATAAATGTAAAAAGGTAAAATTTAGGTGTTAGATATGTAAATATTTAGGAATGGGGTGGTATGTATGTAAATGCCCCCATTTTTATTACTCTCAACAAATTCAGTTGGTTGATAAGTTAGTTGTTATGAATGTTGAAGGTGTTATGTTGTGGAGCCTATTTTCTTGCCATATTGAAGAGAAATGTAATCTTTTATTTGGTCGCTGTATTTCATTATTTCAGGGTTATTTTTATTAATAGCTTATATGGATACGCCATTGACAAGTTTTGCCTTTTGCACAAATCTCGAGAAGATTAAAATGGATCTCATAACTTTTTTGAACGAGAAACCATCAAACTCCAATTAAAAATCATAAAAAAAAATTGATTTTACCAAACTTCTAGTTCAATTCGAATAAAATCAAGCCTAGTCAAGCCACTCAAACATTTTGAAAATTTTTGTGCCCAATTGAAAGGTTAAATAGATCTCACATATGGCAAGGTTGTAGTCAAATCGAGCGTGCTGATGAGAAGTCCACCCAATGAGCCTATTATTACTCAATTTTGACATCACTAAGGCACTCAAATATCTAGAAAATGCAATTTGATCGAGGAAATTTTTTTGAACGGTCCAATTAAGTGGTATGAACTCATTCCTTTTTTGTATGGTAGCCTCATGCTTATTCTATAAATAGCACCCTATCTCATTCATGAAAAGAGAACCTATATATGTACTCACTCCCAGTCGAGGTGCACTAAACATTGTTCCTTAAAAAATTATGTAGTCTTTTCACGCTTTATGGGACAAGCAAATATGTGTATTCACAACTTCATAATTATTTGTTCTAACTAGGCTAAGCGCTGTGATTTTATACCTTTTGAGGTTTTCTAAATAAAAACTTTATTGTATCTGCTTGTTGCTTTTATTATCCAAGCGTGTGACGGATTCTCATATAACACTAAAACGCTAAATAATTACTTCACTACTATGAATTATCCGGCACTCATCACGCACGTAAAAACCCTATTTTTTATTGTATCACACCAATTATAAAATTATAATATGTTTGCTTCTTGAAGATAAAATTAGCCACATCCAGTTAGAATGCATTCATTTTTACTAGACTAGTAATTAATAAACACCAAAATAATAGAAGTAATACTATAAATGGTACTCAATTTTTTTCTTAAATTATAAAACAAACAATAGTGATTAGAATTGCCAATATAATAACACTACATTGCTTATTAATTTTTCATTTTTTTTAAATTTTGAATCCCGTTTTTGGTTGTGTAATTTATATGTGATGGGTGAGGGGATTTGCATGTATACCACATCATTTTTACTTGCTTATATATCATTTAAATTAGAATTATTCATTTAACACAATTTTTTTACCCCGTTCGAGACTTGTAATTAACCGAGGTGGATACAGACGGTCGAACAGTGTGAATTAAAAATTCTATAATCGTCTGCATTTAACAGATGAAAGAGCTACTTCAAAATTAAATTAAAGTGAAACAATTAAAATTACATCGTTAATGATTGTCCATGTTGCCTGTAAATTTTTTTTTGAATATCGCTCATCTTTTATTAATTTAATAAAACATAGAATGTTACTTAAAATAACAGTGAATAAAACAAGCTAGTAAATATGCATAATTCTGAGCTATAACAATACAAGAAAAAAAATGTTAATATGTATGTCAATTAAGCTTCTTTATAAATTAATATAAACATTTGACATGTTATTTGAATGAGTTTATATCATTTTCATATCAATATGATTTAATATCTATACAACCGTCATAGGAGATATAGTCTAAAAATTGTCATTTAAGACACAACAACAACAATATCCTCTTTCATTTATAACATGAGTTCATTAATGTTTCCCTACTAGTACAATCAAGGGGAACTTTATCATAGTCAATAATACACATGCAAACATGTTATAAATCATTTTCTTTACATTCTAAATATTATTCAATATTTTTCTTTTTATAGCATGCATGAGTTGTACATGAGTATAACTATGCAAATCATTAACATTTATTTCTAGATGATTAATTTTTACGATAACATGACATCTTGGCTAATGTCAGTGCTTTAGCAGAAATACAAAATTTATCATAGTTTAGAAGTAAATATACTATAATTGATTTGTCTCGATGTTAACCCTTCAAAATTTGGAGGCTAACATTTTATAAAGTTAATTCTTAATATTTTAATAAGCTATTAAATCATCTTTTTTTTTTTCTATTAAATAAATATATTCTTATTTATAAATATCTTCTTCGCTATTATTATTATTATTATTATTATTATTAATTATTATAATTTACTTTCATAAAAATTAAAATATGCTATTAAATCATTTTTTTTTTCATTATATTTATTTTTTCTATTAAATAAATATATTCTTATTTATAAATATCTTCTTCGCTATTAATAATAATAATAATAATAATAATTATAATTTACTTTCATAAAAATTTTCCTTATCCCTTTCTCTCGAACCGCACAAGTTCTCTCACGACCGCACACGAGTCTTCATNCTTTAAGAATCGCTTGTTTGGAATTCAGAATTCTTGTTTCAACATCCATACTTTTTCTGGCGGTAAATTTGGATTTGATGTTACCATTTGCATTACATGGGCGTGCTTTTATTGGATTATTCTTGGGTTCGGATGCTCTTTTGTTTACTTTTTGTTTCCTTTGTTTCTGGAGTTGAATTTAGAAAATTACAGAGGGCCCTTGGTGGCATATTTTACTTATCAGATGTACGTGAAATCTGGTCCTTGCAGAACCTTCTCCCCTACATACAACCACAATTGTGGAGAAGTGCACTCTTAAATTGGTGGATGAGTATAAGCACATGTTGTGCCAAGCCACAGAACCATTGTCAACCTTCTTGGAGTACATAACGTAGGTATTCATATACCTGGGAAGAATATCTTTTTTTCTAACTTTATTTATGCTTCTTCACTGTTCTGGAAAATGGTTGATTGAAACTAGTCATTAACTCTGCAGATATGGCCACATGATTGATAATGTTGTGCTTATTGTCACTGGTACATTGCATGAGAGAGATGTGCATGAATTATTAGAGAAATGCCATCCTTTGGGCATGTTTGAGAGGTAACCTATTAAACCGCATTGCTGTCTTTTTGCTGGGGCAATTACATACATACCACCAAATTATAATGTTTTTATGTATCCAACACCTTAACTTATATTTTTACATTTATAACACCCAAATCTTTCATATCACATAAAAAATACCACCATTTTGACTCTTAAAGGGTGAAATACACCTTTTCATGCATATGGAAGGTGGCATGTATGTAAAAACTGAAGTTTAGCTGTTAGATATGTATATACATAAGGATTGAGTGGTATATATGTAAATCTTCCTTTTGTTTTGCGGGCTATGCTTTATTAAGATCCGTTTGGGGCGGCGATGCGTTGGCCGCACCGTAGTTTTGTCTATTTTGGGAAACTACATTTTGACAGTTTTTTTTAAAAGCTGTCGCTGAAATATGCGGTTTCCCACCATTCCTGGCTAGTTGTGGTGACAGCTTTCTAACTGCAGTTTGACTTAATTAAAAAAAAATTGTAATAGCTATCACAACTTTTTGAGCATTAGATTATTCTTAAGCAGCTTCACGGTTGCTTTTTAATAAGCTGCAGCTACCCTAAACATACCCTTAGTTTGTGAAGTAAATGTGTGGCTTGTTGTTATGCACAGCATTGCCACCCTTGCGGTTGCCCAAAACATGCGAGAGCTCTATAGATTGGTTCTTGTTGACACACCATTGGCTCCATACTTTTCTGAGTGCATCACATCAGAGGTAATACTTCTCTGACATTTCTGTTTCTCTAGTTGTTTTCTGAATTTTAAAGTGCCTTGCCAAGCAAATTAAGTATTTGCTTGAGGGTATGTATTCTTCTTCCACTTGAAATTTGTACTGTTACAAAGAAAATTGGCGTTCTGCCATACAATTTATTCATCGTCGACTTTGACCAGTCTTTTTTGGATGTTCATGTTAACATCAACTAAAGATTTTTATTTCCGCTGCATTAAATAGCAAGCAAAATGTGTCCCATTTCAAGGTGCTGTTTTGTTAATTCAGTTAATATTTTTTCATTCTTATAGTTGAAATTTTTACTATTGTAATATTCCCATTCTGGTGCTTCATGTCATATCCTTATGCAGGATTTGGATGATATGAATATTGAAATCATGAGGAACACTCTTTACAAGGCATATCTAGAGGACTTTTATCAATTCTGCAAGGTTGATAGAAGAATTTTTTTACTTGTGTAGCACCTAAAGTTGGATATTTACATACATACCACATAATTCTTATGCATTTACATATCTAACTCCTAAAATTTGATATTAACATTTATAGAACCTCTTGCTAAAAATCTATGCATGAAAAGGTATAATTCACTCTTAAAAAATTAGTGCTGGAGGTGTTTTTGATGTGTTGTCTTAAGATTTGATTGTTATGTATGTAAATATTAAAACTATAGTTTTTAGATATGTAAATGTCTAAGAATTGTGTGGTATTTATGTAAATGTCCCGATTTTTTTCTATTATCAACTATCTTAATCTTTTTTTTTTATCCACACCTTTGTCTTTTTATATGTTTTTCCTAGAAACTTGGAGGTGCAACTTCTGAAATAATGTGTGATCTGCTGTCTTTTGAAGCAGACAGAAGAGCTGTAAATATCACTATAAATAGGTAAGATCTGCAAGATAAAGCAAACCCCTTGAAATAACCTTTTTTCAGTGGCAAGGCATCCACTCACTCTTATTTGGCCTATCAAGATGATTTCTATTTGATATTTTCCATTATATTTTTATGGACTGATTGATCAAAATGTTAGTTCAATTATCTTTCAATTAGCTGTTAAATAAATGCAGTATTGGCACTGAGCTGACTCGCGACGATCGGAGGAAGCTATATTCTAATTTTGGCTTATTGTGAGCTTCTCTTTAACTTTGGTCACTTTGTTAAATTTGTGTGGCACATGTTTGTGTGTGTATACATAAATACAGACATACATACCACACAATTCTTATGTATTTTCATATGTAACACCTAAACTTTTATATTTACATTTATAACAGTTTGGTATCATAAATCTGTGCATGAAAAGGTGTATTTCACTTTCAAAATGTTTGCAATAGTGGTATTTTTTATGTTTTGTTAAAGATTTGAGTGGTATGCATGCAATTGTCAAAGTTAGGTCTTAGATATGTAAATATATAAGAACTGAGTGGTATGTATTTAAATGCCCCATATATATATTATTTCATCATTCTTGAACTAATGTGCACCTTATGCATGCTAGATATCCGTATGGACATGAAGAACTTGCTGTTTGTGAGGATTTTGATCAGGTGAGGTCTTTCATTGAGTGCTATACTGAATTTTCATAGGATTTATTTTCTTAGATGCAATTTGTTTTATTATTTACATTGACTTGATGATGATATTGAGTTATGTATTCTTTATTTAGGTCCTGTTTTGAGCTGCTTGTTCATAACAATTCTTTCTAAACAAATTTGATATTTTTATTTTCTTGCAGCTTGCGGCTTTTTAGAAAATTTTATCCTGAAAATGTTTTTTTTTTAATTAGATCTATTAAAATGTGTTAGCTATTTGAATAGGTTGACAAACATTAATTTTCAGCATGTTGGTTTTGCTTTTTATTGCGTACTATACATTAGTGTTTGGAATTGGATTTGATCGTTACTTTCCATTAATAAACTTTTTCTCAATTAAATGGTCTATATTAGGGGTATTTACATACATAACACCTGATTCCTATGTATTTACATACCTTACATCTAATTTTTACTTTTACTTTTTACATTTATACCGCCCAAATCATTTATTTCACATTAAAAATGCCATCATTTTAACTTTTAAGGTGAAATGCACTTTTTGATGCATAGGTAAGGTGGTATGTGTGTAAATCATCTTTTAGTCTAACTGGTTTTTGACCAGCAACCAAGAATGATGTAGATGAAACCTAGTTATTGGTTTTTGTTGATATAGTTAGGGGTTGCTTGGGCATTGTTAATCTAGTTAGGGGCTATTTGCAATATTAATTTTCATTTTTTTTTTGGCCAATTTGCCGTCCAAAGCAGCAGCAAGAGTTTTTGTATAGGTTAAGTGGCACCGGCGTTCTAGCTTGATTTATTCGAATAAATATCATCATTCTTACTAATTTTTCTAGGGACATTTAAATACATACCACACAATTCTTACGTATTAACATATCTAGCACCCAAGCATTCATATTTACATGCAGACAACTCAAATCTTTAACATCACATAAAAAATATCACCATTATTACCTCTTTAAAAGTGAAATACACATTTTCATGCATAGATTTATGACACTAGGGTTGTAAATGTAAATATCAAACAATATATGTAAATGGATAAGAGTTGTGTGGTATCCATATAAAGTTCGCATTGTTGTAGCATGCCATGCTTTCTTTCTGTTCTTATCATTTTGCTCAAGCAAAAAAGTTACCACTTTTTCTTTTATTTCCTATCATCTATCTTGCATGATATTATGCAATGTATGGGAAGACTTAGGTACATATCACTCTTTTGCTATGTATTTTCATATCTAACACCAAAACTTCAAACTTTCACATACATGCTTCCTTTCTTATGCATGAAATGGTGTATTTCACTTTTTAAAAATTGAAATGGTGGTACGTTTGATCTGATAATAAGGAATTGGGTGGCATAAATGTAAAAAGTAAAGTTTAGGTGTTAGATATGTACAATATATATGAATTGGGTGGCATGTTCGTAAATGCCTTTAATGAATTTAGTTACTTTAAGCTATAACTTCTCTAGCCAGAAGTTCTATTTATTGCGTTGCTACCATTGTTCTCTTTATGCAGCTGTTTAGAAACTTCATTTTGATGGGTTGCAGGTTCGTGGTGTGTTGGAGAAATACCCGCCGTATCAGTCGATATTCTCCAAACTATCTTATGGTGAAAGCCAGATGTTAGACAAGGCTTTTTACGAGGAGGAAGTGAAAAGGCTTTGCTTGGCATTTGAGCAGCAGGTATAACTATCGAACATTTAGTGCCCGTTTGACTTCACTTTTGTCTTATGTTTTTATTTTTATTTTCTGTTTTATTTTTGAAAATATGCGAAACGAATGTATCCGTGAAAGGGTTTTTGTAGCTCCAGTTGCAGACAACATTAGAGAAAGCTCTTAGATGGTTTGGTCACATTAAACATCAACGGTCTGATGATCCGGTTAGGACAGTAGATGTATTAGATTCAATACATGTTAAGAACGGCAGTGGTAGACCTTAAAAGACTTCGACATATTTTATAAAAAAAATGAATTTAATCTATTAGAATAAAATGAAAATATGATACTCAATAGGGCACAATGAAGAAAAATGATTCATGTGGCCGAACCCACTTAATGGTTGTGGTTTATGACTTCTCATTTGCTTGCTAATAAAGTTCTATTTTTCTGTCAATCGAAAATCTCTTTTTCTTGCCCTTTTCATTAATTTTCATCTATGCTTTTGCATTATACTGTTTCATGGAATGCCGTATCCATTAAATATAGGAAAATTTACATACATACCACTCAATTCTTATGTATTTACATATCTAACACCTAAACTTCAATTTTTACATACATGCTCTGCTCCCTTCCCTATGTATGAAAAGTTTTTAAAAGCTAAAATAGAGGCATTTTTGATATGATATGAAAGATTTGGGTGGTATAAATATAGAAGGAAAAGTTTAGGTGTTAGAAAAGTAAATACCCAGGAATTGGGTGGTATGTATGTAAACGCCCCTTAAATATAATAGAATTTTCTTTAGTTTTTTATTTTCCTACTTCAAATGCTGAACAAAGTTACATCCTTTTCTACTTGACCTGCTTGGAACTATTAATCTCTCTTCTCAAATGAGATTCTATTTGATGTAGCATGAGGCTTGCATCAAGATTATTAGCTTCTAAAATATGAAATACACATCTTCTTGCATAACTAAAGATGACATATATTTAAAAATTGAATTTTGGGTATTATACATTTTTATTAGTATTATTCGTAAATAGAGATATTTAGTTGTATAATTATATGAGGTTTTAATGTTAAAAAACCGAATTTTTGGGAACATGATGCTTAACATATTTATTTGTGCAGTTCCACTACGCAGTATTCTTTGCATATATGAGACTGAGGGAGCAGGAGATAAGGAACTTGATGTGGATATCGGAATGTGTGGCCCAGAATCAGAAATCAAGAGTTCATGACAGTGTGGTTTTTATTTTCTGATTTTTACATTTCTGCCCATCCGAGCATCTTCCTCTTCCATCCGTGTAATGTTTAAAATAAATGTTACCTTCGATTCTGTATTTCTATTTACCTGCACTTCACCACATTATGTACCTTACATGGATGTTATATTTTGTTTAGGGTCTGCAAAATATTGTCTGCATATTCTCATACAAAATTGTTCTGTTTTCAATATTTGAGATTTGGGCTGTAAATGAGCCGAGCTTGCTCAGTCTTGGCTCTTGTTAGGCTCATTCGAAACTGGTCGTATTCCAAATCAACTTGTGTTCGAAATTGACTCCTTAAAATTAAATTGGAAAAAAATATATGTAGAGTGTTGGATTTTAACATGTACTAAATGTATGCAAAAGAAAACATAAATCATGTTACCACACGAGAGGTTATGATTTAAAATTAGATATAAACATATATAATATATTATTATATAAACAAAATGTATAATATATTATTTCGAGCTAAAACGAACCGAACACGAGTGAACAAAGAGTTGTTCGTGTTCGACTCATTTATAATACAGGCTTTAAAAATTTTTTTGTGTTCTGCTCGTTTATTTAACGAACAAGCCGAACACGAGCTACTTAACGAAGAGAACATGTTCGCGAACAACGAGCTTTTTTGACAGCCCTTTTTGAGATTGGTGAAATAGCGCCAGATTACTCTACATACTGATTATTTGTGAGAATTAAAACTTAATGAGAATGTGAGCTAAAGAATCATCTGTAAAATTTACATTTTATAGATGTAAGGAAAGTTTACATACATTTTATACATATTTAATGTATTTGCATACCTGATATTTATATTTTATATTTTATTTAGATAATATTTAAATACTATATTGTACTATGATTGAGATTATATAAATAAATATCAAAATACACGAAATTTGTGAGGAGCAATTTTGAAATTTAAAACCCACTCAAAGGATGGCTGAAAATAAAATTTTGCTTATTTAAAAGTGAATTTTCAGCATTATTTTTATTTTGGAGCAAATAAATTGAATATTTATATAAGTTTTACATATTATAAGCATATATTTGTGAGGTGTATTTTCTTATATAACTCATTTGGACATATTATAGATGGATTTTAATTAAGAATGAGTAAAATAAAATAAACTTTAATTATGTGATTCCTTTTTCATTTTAAAGTATAAATTAAAAGCATATTATGCACATAAGATTTTTTTGTGAAAAAGTGAATAAGAAATTGAATTTTTTGCATCTTATTAATGATATATATATATATATATATATATATATATAT